>BDIU01000430.1:0-35149 GCA_002118135.1 Trebouxia sp. TZW2008
CTGTTTAAGACTTGTGCAGGTTGTGGCATTTTGCTGTCATGTGTGCTGCACTACTTTCAGCCTGTTAGTCAGCTTGGCACTGACTGGCTTTTGCTGACGGGGCATCAGTCGTTCCCATGAAGCGGCCTCGCCTTGTCATCACATCACACTGTTTGTGGAGTGCCAAGCATGTGCTGCATTCCCCCAGCAAGCCTCGATGCCGTACCCACCCAAGTATGTCATTTGCTTGCAGTATGCCGTCACGCGAGCTGAGAGCAGCTGTCACAGCAGCTGGGCTGGAGTGCCGAGGATTCCTTGACAAGTCTGATCTCATTCAGCTGTACAATAGGTCCCAACAGGCAAGGCCCAATCTGTCATGCATGCATGCAGCGCACGCCATTTGCAAAGAGCCAGGGCTCTGCACTGAATGGTGCTGCTTGTACTGCCACGCTGTCAGCATGAGTTGACACTAGAAAGCCTGGTGGTGAGGCTCATCTTGTAGATCGCCTTTGCATGCACTGTCCTGCTCTGCGTAGCTCTGTAAGCCCACTTCAGGCTGCTTTGCCCTGCCCTCCCCTCTGCCCAGCCCTGACCTGTTCTGTACTGCCCGACCTGTTCCGCCCTGCCCTGCCCTCTGCTTTGCCCTGACCTGTTCTGCCCTGCCCTGCCTGCCACAGGATGGGTCTTATCCACAGTATGCAGTTCAAAGTGTTTGACATGCGTGGCTGACACACCAACCAGGCCTCACAACTCAATCTAAGCTTTCAATCCGGCATCACTTTGTGTTCATTCCAAATGCAATGCACCACTGACCTTGCAGACTTGTATCGGTGGCCCACCACATGCTTCAAGACCAACATGCTCAAGCCCTCACAGTGCCTGCATTCCAGCACTGATCTGCTTGTGTTGAGCGTCTGTCTCTTACAAAGGCATTGGCTCCAGCCGATTTGCTTTACAAATTTTGGATGCCATACCCCTAGCATGCACGCTGAGATATCTGATGACAGAACCAACACTGTTGCCACCACTCTTACAACTCTTGTAGTTGTTGTTGCTATGATGTGACTAGCACCTTGTCCTAGTACCTCGTGATCTCACTAGTACCTACAAAATTATTGTCACTGCAAAAGTGTGCTTTAGTGTTGCTATACCTTTATGCCAAGCATGTGATCTCACACGAGATTCCTGTGCAGGTGTGTCAGAGTGAGGCATGCAGAGCAAAATTGGCTGGGGCATGTATGCAGCAGCTGGCATGCGGGCACTGGTGTGGTGGAGTACGCAATGAGCAAGAGTGCCTACCTTGCTTACATGTAAGTCTTTTCGACAAACTGGCTCCACTGAACATCGCACCTGCATCTTCCGCATGAAGCAGCTGTCAGACGGATACTGGTGTGGAGGATTACGCAAACAGCAGGAATGCCGACCTTGCTTACAGGTGAGCCTCTTTAAAGCGTCCCCCTACGCCTTCCCACTTTATCACCCCTTGTCCCCTGCCCTCCCTCCCCCCCGTATCTCCCATTTCCCCTGCCCTCTGCGCCGTCTTCCCCGCCTCCTTGTCCACTGCCAGCACTCATGTACGCTGTGCATGTGGCGCTTGCTGTGGCTACAGCAGTACAAGTTTGCAGCACTCCATATGCCCAACATTGGCGTTTTGGTATATGCATGTGTGACCAGGCTCGTGGCTGCCACACAGCTGTGCTGTGATAGTTGCAAAAGGCAAGATGGCAAGTCAACCCCTCCCCCTTGCCTCACACACGCCTTCGCCTTGCTCTCACATCGCCCCTCCTTCCGTCCTCACAAGACCCCAAATCTTTTCTCTTCATGCATGCAGGGGTGTCAAAGGCATCATGCACCAGATGGCACCAAACATATTAGCCTTGACGGGAAGGACTCCTGTCCAATTTGCTGGGAGGCTTTGGAGTCAGGCCCTGCCATAATGCTGACCTGCTGCCACACTTGCCATCTGGCATGTGCCAAAGAGCACCTCAGACAGGTACAATCATCACTGGCACAAGCCATGTCAGAGTGTTGTTGTTGATGGATGCGGCATTATCACCTGCCGTCACAGGCATGTGCCAAAGAGAACCCCCAACAGGTACAGCCGTTGCCAGCACTGTTACTGACGCAGCCCTGATGATAAAGCCATTACGGCAGCAGTCCTGCAGATTGGCTGAAGGCAAGAAGGGTCTCGCTCTCTGTATGGGCTGCTGACATGCATTGAATGAACATGTCCCACTGTCATGTCTTGTATGAGACATCATCAAAGCAAAACAGCTGCTTGAGAAGACGCAATCAAGTAGCAATTGCAGCCATCAAAAGCGTGGGATTGCATCAAAACGCAGTTCATGATGTGACATGGAAGACTTGGCCGTGCTTTACTCAATTGAGAAAGTGGATGCAGAGAGTCAGCAACAGTTGGTGTACCTGTTGGAGGTCCTCTCTGGCACATGCCAGGTAGCAGGTGTGGCGGCAGATTTCACCTGACAAGGGCTGCACCAGTAATCACAATGCTGATAGCAGTAGAGTCCAGCCCATCTGCCAATTGATGCAGGGTTATCCAGGGCCAGCCATCTCCTTTGGCTTCCTGTCCTGCCCCAGCTGTGGTGACGGCGGTGGCCACCGACATGGCAACATCCAGATTTCCTCTTCAGCACCACCAATGCAGCACCCAGCTCTCATGTAATTTGCTGCTGGTCATGTTGTGAAACCTCGTGACAGATGATCTTGGAAAACCCACATGAGGGCAAGACCCAAAGATGTTCTCTCTCTTGTTGTGTACCATAGCTCTGTGTGGCGTTCATTGCGAACAGCAGTTATGTGCTGTGCGTACAGCATTTGTGTCCTGAGACAACAACAAGACATGCAAAGCTGCTGACATGACTGTTGCATGACTGTGAGTGCTTAATGCTGATAGCCATCATGCACCACAAGGATGCACCACATGCTGCAGCTGTCATCACAGTAATCAAAGCTTCACAAAGCTGAACAACAGCTGCCTGCAAGTCCGCATGTGTGTGTTGAAAGCACAAACAGCTGTTGCATGCAGTCCCTGGGCACAAGGTGTTGTGTCAGCAGTAAAGCGGTCAATGCTCAAAACATGCAGTTACATGCTCTTCAGCTTGTGTGTCGTGTGCAGTCAGAGTCTCAAGCGGCCACTAGAACTCAGGGAACAGACAGTGCAGCGTGCGAAAGAGCGCTTGAAAATTGAGGGGCTCAACCGTGATCCTGCACTCAGACCTGGTGGGTTACAGACCTTGAGATGGCAAAGCTTGCACTTGGTCTAATGTTGCACACCCACTTTTCATGTCAGGCTACGTGTATATTGCTTCACCTCAAATCGCTTTCAGGAGAACACATGGCACATGCACTTGATGTTGTGATGTGTTTGCTTCATAGTCTGCTGTGCTGCGCTTTCATGAGCAATGCCCATTTGCCCACAAGAAGGCAAAGCACAAGTAGACGAAGCTGTACAGCTTACCTTGCACATTACAATCAGATCCAAGACACTGCAAACTATGTGAACATGGACCTTTGTTTGATGGCCAGAAGCCCTTAGCTGGCAGACCCACATGAGCATTTCGCGCTCTCTGCACTAATGTCATGTTCTTGCAGGTGGGGTGTTTGATGGGCGACCAGCAGACTTTGCCCTCACCAAGCTACTCTTCTTTGAGTGCTACAGATGCTCGAGACCCTACTATGGTGGCCAGCGTCAATGTGGTGCTCAAGGTGAAGACTTGTGCGTTTTTGATGATTGCATTACGTATAGGCAGGTGGCAAATCCCACTGAGCTTTTGATGTTTGCAATACATATGCCCTGCCGTTTCAAGGCCCAGGGCATGTCAGGGCAACATGTTCCGAAGCGGATTTGAAGTTGCAAATGCATCTGGCGCATCTAAGCATTGTGAGCTGCTTTGCAAGCCTGCAACCCATTAGGTCAATATCTAGAAGCATGTCATGCAAATTGTATGATGCTGCTGTTCCATTTTCTTGTCTTCCAGCAGCAAAGGTGCATGGACTGTACAGGTGAAGTCCAAGCTGACGCCAATGCCATTGGTGATGACAACGGCAATGCAGCAAACCTACACAACAGAAAGGAGCTGCTCTGTGGGGGATGCACAGCGCACCAGACAGGCGCCAACTGCAAACAGCATGGGGCTGAGTTTGTAGAGTGGAAGTGCCGCTTTTGCTGCAGCATTGCTAGCTTCTTCTGCTTTGGCACAACACACATGTGTGCACCTTGTCATGCAAAGTGGCAAGAGTGTCCAGGAGTTGCGTCAGGTGGCAGGAAGACCTGTACTCCTATGACCTGCCCTCTTCAAACTGAACACCCCAATCATGGGAATGAACATTGCCTTGGCTGCGCCATATGCCGGCGCCAAGAATGAATCGTACTTGCGCAGCCTGTGAGAGAAGGAAACTCTGTGCTGTTGGGCGTCATCATGGGAGCCTCTGTCTCAAGAGGCAGCCCGGGATTGCTGCTTTGGAAGCAGCAACCACCAAAGTGCAGCATGTGATTGATTGACTGATTAATAGCAGACCCCTGTTTGCAGCATGTCACACTTGACACTATCAAGTTGTTGATCTATATATACACTTATTGACTGGCTTTGATAAGCAAGCCTTGATAAAGGTCTAGAACGGGCGGTGCCGATTGCAGCATGCCCAGCTTTGTGTTCATAGTCACAACTATCAGCCTGCAATACAAAGCGCTACATCTGGCAGCTGCCCTTGCCATGTACAGGTATACTGTAGCTGTGCGAGATTGACATAACCATGACATGACACTGCAAATGGTTAGTCATAGCAAATGGTCAATGTTGTAAATACATATATAAGCACCTCGCGCATCAAGCTAGCAATGCCTTGTATCCCATACGTATATGCGCTCTGTAACATATACAGTGAATGGTTGAAGGTGCAAGAACTCGAATGGGCAGCATTGTGCCCACCACCAGCACATCAGGTTCTGGTGGCATCACACAGATCATCACAACATCATGGCACAATTGATGCCTTGCAGCTCGTTCACTTTACAAACATTGAGCATGAAATCCCTCGAACTTTCATGGTGATCTCTGATCACTGGTCTAGGAAGCTTGCAATGCACAGGTTTTACTAATTTATACTACCATAGTGTAGGACGTATAGTAAGCAAGCACAGCAAAGGCTTAGCAGACTGCAAGCCCTCTGACTAACGTGCATGCTAAAAGCTAAAAAATTGGTAATTGCAAAGAATCCTGGAGTGTGACCGTAACCCAACCTGCTGAATCGAAGCAGAAGCAGAACGCAAACTAACTGCATTGACAATATGTCAAAGGGATCATTGCATGAGTGTACACAAAGCAAGGAAAGAATTAACATGCTGCACTGCGCCAATGAGTGCAGAAGCAGCAGTTGTAAAGCAGCGAAGTCATGACCAATTGGCCCAAAGAATTGGGGATGCCGCTCACAAAGCTCACTCACAAATCCTGCATCAGCTCTTGAAGAGTGCACTTCGCGCTGCCAGCTCAGGCGTCAAAAAATGGAGAGTTGAGCCTTGATCGGCATCTTGAACATCTTCCATTAAAACATTGGTGCGCCGGCGTCTGTCACGATCCCGTACAGCTGCAAAAGAATCATCATCAGGAGAATCTCCTCTGGCACCTGCAGCAAGTGCAGGGTGTGGATTGTTGCGAAGCCTTGCAAGAATATTACGCTGGGCTTCACACATTCCTGTACAACATTTGAGAATGTGATTCGTTGCCAGACATATTACGCTGAGCTTCCTGTCACAGAATCTGAAGATTTGCCAGGCCTTTAGAACAGATCACGCTGGGTTGTAGGCATTCCTTTTCAAGAGCTAGATCCCAAAACAAAGCAGTCAAACAAGCACCCAACTCACTTTGCTGGGCAGAACAGACACCTTCTGCGGAAGCCAATTTGCCGTGTGACATGAACCCATGCAAGACGAGCAACCTTCAGCTTCACTACACAACCATCACAAATGGCAGCATGCATGTCTCTGCCAGATTGATGCGGGAAACAACACGATGATGAGGCAGCTAACTGTCAGCATCATTGATGCTCATCACCTTGCACCTTTGCTGACTGCTGCCTGTATGCACTTTGACGCGTGTCAAGACTTGCAAGCAGTAAACACACTGCATGCTGGGCAAGGATGCTATGCAGTTGCTCCAAAGCTGATATGGAGCACAGTGCTCTGCTCAATTTCTGCAAATCTCGATGTAAAGTAACCCACACGCTGTGTGGCTGGAGAAACATTGTGAGGCACATCTGATGCAAGCTTTGCAATCATGCGAGCACAAATGTAAAACAGATCAGCCAGTCATGCTGAGAAGTGCAATACAACTCCAAATATGAGCAGATTGGGCATGCACACCTGCTCTAGAAGGGCGTAACATTTCTGCTCCTCTTCTGCAGGAGGATTGCCTGTCAAACAAGCCGTCACTCCTGCTGCGGCGCATAGGCGCAGGCACAGGGAAGTCATCACAAGTAACAACAGCCGCACGCTCTGAAGCAGTCTCATCTGTTGCGTCTGGGTCAACCAAGTCAGGCCTGCCTCTCTCTGCGTTTGCGTTGATCAGCTTTTGCCGCAGCATCTGGAGCCATGTCCCCGCATTTGCCAGGGATAGAACACCATTCAGCACGAACGGTGAGGTGGGGCTTGAGGAGTGGGAAGGAACTTGTTCCAAAGCTGATGAGCTCATGGAGCTCATGGGTGGGCCTGCTGGTATGCTGCCGTCTTGCAAGTCTGAGAGACTGAGCCCATTGCTGTTCTGCCTTGTGGTGGGAGCTGACAGCGCCTGCCATTCAGCAGCAACCATCTCAGGATTTGGCGCATAACTGATTGCAGGTGATACGCTGTGGCATAGAACGCTAAAGCGCAACTTGTTGCTCGCAGGTGACATGCTGTTGCATAGAATGATGAACTTGGCGGCAGGCTGTGGTGTGCAAGTGCAATGCAGCACCTGCTCTGCACAAGATGCTTGCATAGTTCAACAAAATACGCACAGGCTATACAAGCTGACAAAATTCTGATGCTCTTGACAACAGCGCTGCATGGTAGGACATAACTGCATGCATGCTGAGAAGGTGGCCAGGCCATGCTCAGGCAGGGGACCGCACCTGCAACCTTTTCTGCAGCAAGACATTTTCTGCCCTTAACTCTGCGCACTTGTTGACCTCATGTTGCAGCTGCTGCTCCTTTGTTTTCAACAAAGAAAGCACTTGTGATGAGTGTGTCGCCCCATCCGCAACATAGCCAACTGCAGAGTCAGAGGTGGACGCCATCATGCTGGATGCCAATCTTTTGTGCAACTCCTGCAAATTTTGGCTGACTGAAAGGATGGCTGTAAGTGTCTGCTGAGCCTCGTGTATCTGCAGCAATGGACCTATCAGGCTCAGCAGGCTGGCTGTATGTGTCGTACATGACAATTTGAGACTTTTTGTCCACTTGCCTGGTCGTCGGTACCACTGAAGTTGTTTTTGAACAAAGCAAGCCCTTCATCGTACGCGGCTTGAAGCTTTCTGGACGAGTCTGCTATCTGCTGCGAGGCCTGATATACAAGCTGCTTCTTGCTCTCAACGCTGCTGACCTTGACGTGAGCGCCACTCTTGAACCAGTCACTACCTTGGTACGCACTCATGCCAAATCTGAACACACGGGGGGACTAGCAACGTTGGAGACAAGGGCACCGCATCTACAGCCACATCCTTCGCAGCCTATCAGCTGACTAGCAAGTCTGCCGTTGTGTGTGTACAGGGTGCGTTACGCTGGTTCATCGCGCTACCTCTTGATTGCAGTCACGATTGCACACATGGCGCCAAGTTATACCTGAGGTCCGCGGTGCGATAGCCACGTTACGATTCCACGTGCGATTTGTCAGATCAACACGAATTTTAGTCATGACGCTGGATGGCGTCAAATCCGGCCAACACTGATGCATTAGTTGGACGTCCTTGTGCCTACCAGGCGCTACGCAACGCTGCTAAAGCATGGAGTGCTTTTTAGTGGAGCCTCAGTATCGGCGTTACTGATGAGGCGTTACTGATCATGACACAAGTCCATCCCAAGTGCATGTGCACAACACAGTCGCCCTAACAAATAATGCTTGTTAGGCTGCATGCATTTAATTAACAAATTTGTTGCGCAGCTGCAACAGCCTGTTGCTGTCAGACTCTTGCTTTGCAGGCTCGCGTTCAAGAGTTCAAACCATGCAAGCACTTCAGGCATGACCCACTTGACGGTAGCAGATGCTGTACGTTCAAGCACATGTAGACCTTCGTTGCTTGGTAGAAGCTAACGCCCAATTTGTAGTATGTAGTGCATGCTTGCAAAAGCATGTGCAGCCCAATTGCCAAAACTTGCTCATATGTGCCCGGACTGAAGTCCCAGCCTTCAACTTGGCAGAGGGACATTGTATGAAATAGCATCAAATGAGCATCTGATGGGCAGCAAATAGGATAATTGCGTAGCTGGATAGATTGCGCCTGAACAGCAGTTTCTGCCACATTATGGGCAGTGTCAAATGCTTGGCATGTCCATATTTGAGCCTGTGCAGCGTTTATACTGCGTATGTTACTCAGAGTCTGAGTAATGCTTGGGCCGTTTACTGTCAGGAGCATACTCATCATCGTCCCCTGACAAGCCCTCTCCTTCATAGCACTCAGTGTTGCCAAACATGCTGTCATTCAAAGCCTGCAGAACAGTCACAATACACGAGTCATCCCATCAGAAACAAAGCAGACCCACTGTATCATGCTGCCAGCACTGTCTTCAACTGGCAGTTCTACTCCAGCTTGTCGAATTGCAAAACTTCTTGTTCTAGGTACACTTGACATGAGGACATTCTTGATGTAAGCACAATGCAATTGTAAAAGAAGCATTGCACTCAGACTGCACAGTATCTCAAAGTAGACACAACTCAACATCGGTTTTCTTGGTAGTCAAAGCAGTTACAAACAGAAATCCATGTCCTCAAAATCACCCCATCACACATAAGGCAGAGCCACTATATCATGCTGGCATATGCACCTTCTTAACTGGCATCACTAGACTCCAATCTGCTGATGTGCATCAGCCAAACTGCAGCCTTACCTTGTAATCGACTTGCTGGCGCCGCCGCTTGCCATTGATGATGTCAGAGCCGCCCTCACTTGTGCTTGCATCTGCAAACAGACTTTGCCTTCAGGCCATCAGCACACCAACTTTGACATGTGCAACCTGACAGATAGGTGCTGGCATGTGCTGAGATGCACAGGCTGGCTTGATGAGCAGCATCATGATTCAATGACACGCAATACAACTCAGAGGCTCAAGCTTTATTTCAAGAAATCCGGGGCTGCCGCTTTGGACAGGGGCTCCCCTTATGGCGCCAACTGTTTCGTTTCCTTTTCTTTGTGTCAAGATGAGCTCATGGGCAAAATTCAGTAGCACTACACCTGCTGCTCCTGAAGCCTGACTAAAGGGCTTGTCATGCTGACTCATGCTGGGTGTACCCCTGCGCCTTTTGGCCCTCGGAGCATCCATCACCAGCTTTGCATCTGGCAGCATATCTTCCTCTTCTTCCAAATCATGCAGCTCAGACTTGCTACTGCTTGCTGAGTCTGAGCCACTGGAGCTGAGGCCTGAGCCAGCGCTGCCTGATGACTGATCTGGCGAGTCAGCTTCATCGCTGCTGCCAGAAGCAGCAGCTTCTGCTTCTGCTTCATCATTTGGGCCAGCTGACATATCATCACTCCTGCACATAATATAGTTTGTTGCTTGGTCATGCTTTGCATGAGTGCTGTCAAAGCAGCCAGGCAACATAGCTACTCCAGATGATTGTCAGCTTTTTGCCAATGCAAGCTTTGCATGAGTGCTGTCAAATCAGTCGAGCAACAAAACAGCTCCATCTGACCATGAGCGCTTTGCCCTGCCACAAGCTCTGCGTAGGATCACATGCTGTAATCAGAATGCGCGGCAAGATGCAATAAGAGCATGAGACCAATTGTGGATAGAGACTTGCTGCTATACATGCATGCCAGCAACACATAAGCAGCGAACAGACGCATGGTGGCTCCCACCACACAAAAACAGAATATTTCCTTACTGACATGCTTACCCAAAAGATGAGTCATCAGAGTCTGAGTCATCAAGATTCATATTCAGGAAGGTGACAGGACCACTGCCAGAAGGGTCATCATTGCCTGCTGCAGCCTGTTGCTGCTTCTGCAAAAACACGTATCCTTCAAAGCTGGTTATGTTGTAAGCACCATAAGGACAATTGTCACAGCACAGCACAGCACAGCACAGCACAGCACAGCCCAGCCCAGCCCAGCCCAGCCCAGCCAGCACTAGTCATTGCCATGGTGTGGCACATGTGATCAGCCTTGTTGGCTGGCTAAAGCATGTAAAATTACTCTCTCTCTTACTCTCTGCACAGCACAGCACAGCACAGACTGACTGTGGTTAGGCAGACTGCATGCTGACATCACAGCAGCCCTTGCTGCATACAAGCTCTTGCATGCAACAGTCAAGCTGCCCAAAAGTTTCTGACGCAGAATCTGGGCAGCATGACAGGTGTGTGCAACAGCTTGCATGCAAGCACATGGCAACTTGATGCAACATGCCACAAGCCAGTTAGTGCTGAGAGACATGTGCTCAGGATTGCTGCATTGTGATTGCCTTCAGAGCAATGTTTGTGAATGATCCTGCTGAGCAGGTACCGGCCCCTCAGCTTGCAGCGGTGACAATACTTGTTTCACAGCATTGTACGGCACCATGTGACATCAACAGCATGTGTGCAAGACCACTGTTACGGCAACGCAATCACAACCATATGCTTGAGGCACAGCAAGCAGACTCTTCATGAACATTTCCCATTGCCGCACAATCTGATGCAGGCAAACCTTTGAAGGAAGCTTGTCAGCGAACAAGGAATGCCAAGGGCCCTCCTGATCATACTCAGTCTCAAACTCCTCATTGATTGCCAGGATGATGTCTGCCTGCATCGCCCAAACAAATAGCATGAGATCTTTTCTTGAGCGGTAACAATGCAAGCGCTAGAGGAAAAGAAATTTGCTACAAGCTATTTGTGTCTGCCAGTACAGCTTGATTGTTTTCAGTTCCCAGCGTGAAATGATCACAACAGATCAGGGGACAAAAGAAAGTCCTTGCATGTCAAAACAGAAAGAAGTGCGGAGTAGCGCCTGCTCTCATACTCTTTTGTTTCTGCCTAGTGAAACCAATTTTCAGAAGCAGATGCAACAAGTCTGCAGTGAAAACAGTCTGCGGATCAAGAAATGGGAAAATAAAGCTTGCATCAGAGTCAGCATGTTGACTGAAAAGAAGAAGAGCAGATGCATCCCATTAGCGTAGTAGCAACCAGCTAGGTACCCAAAAGCAGTCCTGGACCATGCAAAGTGCCTTACTTTGGCGTCACAATGGGACACAGCCAGCCTTAATCTTCAGGCAGCTCACGCTGCAATCTCACATCAGCCAAGCCAGCATGCACACTGAAGAAGATAAGGTACGCCCAGCAAATGCACAACATTATACATGCCGCGACCTGAGTAGCATGGGAAGTCCGAGACTGTACAGAATGCGTCACCTTGGCATCACAAGCTGGACACAACCAGCCTTCGTCTTCAGGCAGCTGTCCAGCATGAATGCGAGGCTGCAGGCACTGCTCATGATAGCCTCTGTTGCAGTCCCCGTCACATAGCACAATGTCGTTGTCCTGCATGACACCATACTTCTTTAGCTGCAATGTCAGGATGCTTGATGCTGAGGCCAGTTGCAAATGGGTGCAGGCTCTGCTGATGATAGCCACATGATGTAGTCACAATCACACAGCGCAATTTGGCCAGATCCAAAGGAGATGCAGAGCTTCGTACAAATGCACTTCCACTTTGGATTCAGTCAAAGTCAGCATGAACAAGCAGAAATGGCCAAAGCATAACTTTCCAGATGTCAGGATCAAGATTAAGTTTGGCGAGAAAAAATGTCAAAGTGGCCAGATCTCACCTCTCCAGACTCGCCCTTCAGGCATTTTGCGCAGAATATAAACTCCTCGGGCAGCTCGCCGTCGGCATCAAAGTGCTCACTGGGAATGGCTTTGTCCCCTTCTGCCTCTTCACAGAACTTCACACACTCACGAATGACAGCTTGGCACTTGATGATCTGCGACTCACAACAAATAGCTACAGTCTTAACATCCGTCACATTGATCATGGCATGCACAGCATTCTGACACGTTGTTGATTGTGCTTCGTTGCACAGAGGTGTGAGCGCTGCAGTTTGCTTGCAGTATGCTGTTCAGGACCTAGGTCTCAGGTCCACTTGAGCTGTTCACTGAGGCGTGAAGCCTGGTGCAATGTATGTCAAGGAACGCATGGCTGCAAACAGAGATAACAGGCAGCTGCACGCTGCTGTGAGGACCCGTCAAGGTGCATCAAGCGTGAAGCTCATGAATGCAGCAGATGACTGCAAGCTGTACCTGCTCCTGAGCTCGATCCAGCTCGGACTGCAGCTTGATCCTCTCTTTGGCTTGGCCCCCTTGTGCATCAGCCCCGTACACCCTCAGAATCTCCTCCTCCCGCCTGTGCAACAAGTCACCATGTTTATCGGTCTTTGCCTTTGGTGTAACTAGAAGCCACCATGGTCATTTTGGCCGGATGGCGTTAAGGTGCTCAGCAGCTGCACTCGCAAATGCTGTAACACTGCTGCTCATGTGCATCAGGTCCCTGCCACTGCGGCCTGTAGCGACAAAGCATACACAACCAAATGGTGCAAAGGGATGATGATCTGCAAGTCAGGAAGCTCACCTGATGCGTACAAACTGGGCTTTGACGCGGTTGTACGCCTTGGCATATACAGTGACTTCAGGCTGGTTGCCATCTTTGTCCAGCTTGCTCTGCCTGAGCTTCTTGGGCCGGGGCTTTGACGCCTTCTCTTGCTCATCTTCTTGCCGCTGCATCTCTGCGACATGCGTGCAAAAGTGGAGCTTTATTTGTGACATCATGTGTTGCACAGGTGTAGGGGCTGAAGCAGTCAGGCAGCACACATGGGTCTAGTGGGATTTGTGTGGGTCCTGTACGCAAGCCCTTGGGCCTCAAATGCTATTGTGCTGCAATATGCCCAAAGTGAAGTGACTGCATGGAAGTCAATGCTGACCAGCTGCACACAGAGACCTGATGGATTGCTTAGAGTCTCGAACATCGTGATGCGATATGAACAACACCAAGTGAATGAGTCAAAGCTGACCTGCTGCGCACAGCATGGCCTCCAGGTCGCCTGAGGTGCCATTCAGAACATTGTAGTCAAAGCGCGCTGCGGACCTTTTGGGGCGGCTGGCTTGACTGTCCTCAGTGCTGGCAGCGCTCACATTAGGGGCTGCCTTCTTCTGCCTGCACCAGCAACAAGCAAAAGCTCAGCAGCAAATATAGCATGCTAAAGAGAAGTTTGCCTTGTAAGATCTTGCAACAGCATGCTGTCAAGAGGGGAAAAGGCTTGCTTGACTGCCCTGTATGCTGGCAGCGCTCACTTTGCAGATTGCCTTCTGCTATCTGGACCAGCAACAAGCAAAATCTTAGCAGCAGATATGTAAGGCTGAAGAGAAGTTTGCGTTGCAGTCTTTTGCAGCAGCATGCTGCCAAGAGGCAAAAGGCTTGCTTGGCTGCCTGTGTGCTGGCAGCGCTTGCATTTGGAACTGCCTCATTCTGTCTGCACCAGCAGCAAGCAGAAGGCTTGACAGCATATGTGATGACCTGACCAGGGGGTTTTGCAACAGCATGCTATCAGAACAGGGGAAAGGCTTGCTTGACTGTCTTGTGTGGGGCAGCGCTTGCATTTGAGGCTGCCTTCTTCTGTCTGCACTGGCAGCAGGCAAAAGGCTTGACAGCATATATGAACACCTGAACAGGGGCTTGCAACAGCATGCTGTCAGCATGGTCCAAACCGTCAACAGATGGGCATGTTGTGTTTCTATGCCACCCACAATTCACAATGCTCCGATTGTCATGCAGGCCTCAATTTGACTGACCTGGCAGCTTCTGCATCTAGGTCTGAGTCGTGTGTACGCCCCCTCTTGCGGCTGCCATTGCGCTGCTTCTGCTGCAGCTGTTTCTGATGTTGCTGATCCTCTTCTTCATGCTGCTGCTTGGCCTCTTCTTCTTCCCTCTGCTGCAGCTGCAGGGCCAGCTTCTCCCAGCCGTCACTGCCATGAAGCATCTCTAGCAGCCGCCCGCTATTGCCTGCATGTACCCACACTCGTTGTGACATAGATATAACACTGCGCATATATCCTTGTAATGCATGCTCCTCAACGCAGCTGACTATAAAATCCTGTGGCTGCTGCTGAGTGCACATCACTAAGGGCATTTGACTGAGTGCAGCCCACTGAGCAGATCTTTCCATGTTTGAGATTTGCTGACTGCTGTTGTAAGAGCAGCAACTTGATATGTTGCTGGGGACAGAGACTCCCTTTACAGCGTTTGACAATGCAGACTTCCCTTGCTTTGATCATCCTCTCACATAAGCTGTTGAGGCGCCTGACGTTTGCACAGCATCAAGCAAGAAAAGGGAAAGAAACTGAAAGCAGAGGCATGCCATCACGCATCATGACATGAGTTTCTATAGCAAATTTCACAAATGGAAGATAGCAGGCAATATGATCAGTACGTGTTTTGGGCTGAGAGGTTGGGCATAAGACTGCCTGTCAACATTCACAAAGGCCATGGCTGAGACTGTGCTTGCCTGAGCCATCCGGGCATCCGGGTGGCAGGCAGTGTGATACATGTATGGCATTAGATGAGATGTTAGGCCTGAAAAGCATAGCGTTGGACATGCTTGCCTGAGCTGTTGAGGCGTCTGACATTGCCCCCGCTGCTGGACCTTCGCTCCAGAGCAGCCATGTACTCTCCGAAGGTGCTGTCATCCCCATGGAGAGCCAAACCCCCTTCAACCCCTTCCTTGGCCCCACCTGACCCCGATGCCTCCCTACCTGCATAGACAAGGTAAGACCTGTGACATCAGCTGTCATGGAGTATTTTGTGGCCATATGCCTCTATGTGTGCCTGATGAGCATGCTATGCACAGCTTTGCCTGGCTGCTGAGACACTTCTGGTCCAGGACAATGTATATCTGCAACACAATGCATTTTAACATGCATGGCACACAATAGCTGGGCTGCTAGTGCATTGATTGATGCAAACAGCGCAGACATTGCTGATACGACCAAAACATGAACGACAGGCCAGAGCACAAAGACCAGGCCCACACATGTGACATCACCTTGAGGCAACCCAGCCACTGTGAAAGCAAACTTTGCAGTCCTGCTGCCTGCAAAAGCAGAAGAATGCAAGTGTGGCACCCACCTGAGACTCTGCTCAATCTGTGAGGCGGTTTGGTGGCGGCTGCTACAGGGTTGAATACCCTAACCCCATTGGAGCCACTGGCTCCCTGTGCCGCTGCTGCTGATGTGTCAGCCTGCAGCTGCTGAGGCAGGTAGCTACCATCATCTTGCTGCTGCACTTCAACGCCAGACGCAGCATTACTGTTCATTGCCTCGTCATTGGAGTCTGCATGAGCCCGTTCCAGTCTGCTGCCATCCCCTGTTGAAGCCTTTCTGGCCATGTCTAGACGTGCCTGTTCATTGGCTTCTGCCCCAGCATCTGCGCCACCTTCTGCTACTGCTTCCCCAGCAGCTGAACCATCGGCTACTTCATGAGTGTCTGTCAGCATTACATCCTGTTTCTGCCTCTTGCCCCTGCCCTTTCGCATAAGCTTGCTACCTGCATTTGACCTGTTACCCCTGCGTATATGCGTTGGTACATCAGTTGGTACATCAGCTGCTGCATCAGGTGCTGCCTCAGCTTCTGGTGTAGCTGCCGCTGCTGCTACTGTTGAGTGGCTGCCTGTTGTGTGTTTGGATGGGCGGCCCCTTTTGCGTTTGGGCGGTCCCTCTTGGGAGCTTTCATCTGCAAATGGGGACTCAGGCATCTTGGGTAGCTGAGCTGAAGAGGAAGGGTTGACTGGCTCAGCAGGAGATTCAGCTAAATCTGAGGCTGCTTTGCCTGCATGACAGCAAACGACGCTCTGCAGAGTCTTGTGAGGTCAAGTCATCACCTGCAAGTCATGCAGCAACAAAACCTTGACAGCCTACCAACCAATGATTGGACCGTTCTCAAAGGTTGCTCACAGGCAATCAGATGAGCATCAAAGGATGATAGATATTGAGCAAAAGGTGATTTTGAATTGAGCTGTACGCTGCACTACTAGGCCGTGTTCAGTGGATGTCACCCTCTGACAGACAGCTACACACAGCACAGGCTGCTCTGTCTTCTCACCTGGGCTGGACCTTTTTGACCCAGCCCCTCTAGTCCTGCCGTCTTGTTTCTTGTTCTGAGAGTCAAACTTGCCGACAAATTTGCCGCTCTTCACGTACTTCCTCTTGGCCTTGTCTGCAGGTGTGGAGGCTGCATCATGCTCAGTGTGATCCTCTGCAGCATTCTGAGCCCCGTTCGCCTGCTGCAAGTCCTGCTTCTGGCCTCTGCGTGCCCTGAAAGCAGTCAAGTTGGGGTTGAGAGCTTGCGTGACTGGATTGACTGCATTGCAGGATGAACACACTTTCTCTTGGCCTTGTCTCCAGGTGCTGAGGCTGCATCATGGTCTATACCATCTTCTGCAGCATTCTGAGCCTCGTACGCCTGCTGCAGGTCCTGCTTCTGGCCTCTGCGTGCCCTGAAAGCAGTCAAGTTGGGGTTGAGAGCTTGCGTGATAGGAGTGATTGCATTGCAGGACGAACTCACTTTCTCCTGGCCTTGTCTGCAGGAGCTGAGGCTGCATCGTGCTGAGCGTTATCTTCTGCAGACTCCTGATTTTCATCTGCCTGTTGCAAGTCCCGCTTCTGGCCTCTACGTGCCCTGAAAGCGGCCAAACTTGGAATACAGGCAAACTTGAGTGGAAAGCTTGCACAAGCAGATTGGCATTGCGTATGCAGAGGCTTGCATTGCGGGTGCAGTGCTGTTGCTGTAAGCAACAGCACTGACATCAGACAGCAGACCCAGATGCTGGTTCTGCCCAGCCATGATAGCCAGGATGCAGCTTGTTTGAGTAGCGGGCAGCTTGTTCAGCCTAGGTCAAGTGCTCTGGCCCAGCACCACATCATGATAGGCAAAGCATCGTAGGCAAATGGAACTGATTGTTGGCTTTCCAATCATTTCACCTACTTTTGAAATCTCTTCAGGTCTGTATGCACATGCTTGCATCAAACTCTTCATTGCAATTCAAGCAACTTCACATCACATCATGACTGCCACCATGTTTACAGCCTCATTCAATGGTGCCTCGGTCTGCCTCTTGTACATTCAACATAATGACTGAATGAATAATGAATCGTCATTGTTGACGATCAAAAAGTAACACAAACAACAATGAGCAATACATGGAAGACAAATTCAAGCATTGAAGCTTTGACCTCCTGTTGGCAAAATAGCGTGACTTCCACTGAATACACGTCCTGTCAATTCCACTGGATACATGTCTTATTTCCTACTACAGAGCAACGCATGATCTAATGATACTATGCCAAAGACCACATCGGCTTGCTCAAAGCTGGCTGCTCACCCCTGTCTGTTCCCAGGGAATGCTTGCTGCCTCTGCTGTGGGCCAGGCTCATCATGCCTCAAGCGATACTCTGCTCCCTGATAGCAATTTCCAGCTGCAAAACACTTGCATGGCCTGCTCTGCCTGTTCTGCATGCCTCAGCCCTTGCTGCTGCCCTGAATGCTGCGGCTGCCACCAAACTTCTGGGCCATGGCGTCTGCCAATGCTTGCTTCACGGCTGGTTGCTGATTTGCTTGATCAGCTTTCTTCTCAGCCTTCTCTACGTCATGCCTGATATGGGCAGCTGTCTTGTCCACAAACACATCAAATGCTGCTAGCATATTCGAGAACAGAAAGTCCATTCCGTTCTGAAATCCAGGATCTGAGAATGGACTTTCTGTTTTCTAAGATGCTAGCAGCATTTAATGTGTTTATGGACAAGACAGCTGCCCATATCAGGCATGACGTAGAGAAGGCTGAGAAGAAAGCTGATCAAGCAAATCAGCAACCAGCCGTGAAGCAAGCATTGGCAGACGCCATGGCCCAGAAGTTTGGTGGCAGCCGCAGCATTCAGGGCAGCAGCAAGGGCTCAGGCATGCAGAACAGGCAGAGCAGGCCATGCAAGTGTTTTGCAGCTGGAAATTGCTATTAGGGAGCAGAGTATCGCTTGAGGCATGATGAGCCTGGCCCACAGCAGAGGCAGCAAGCATTCCCTGGGAACAGACAGGGGTGAGCAGCCAGCTTTGAGCAAGCCAACGTGGTCTTTGGCATAGTATCATTAGATCATGCGTTGCTCTGTAGTGGAAATTCAGACATGTATCCAGTGTCATTGACAGGAGATATATATCAGTGGATATATATATGCAACCGCTGCACAAGCAACCACGCTCATAGCACTGCTTGAAGTGGAGGTCAATGCACAATGCATGTTGGGTGTAATGCATTGACATGGTCTTGCATTCTGTAATTGATTCATGTGGCTGCTATTGGCTTAGGGTGGGGACATCAGCAGCGCCAATATCCTGACAAATGCGAGGCATCTCATCACGGCTTCAATGCATTTTACCAAACACTGAAATTGTGGGTAAATATGCAATGCATGTTGTCTGTAGGATAAGTACCTGGTCTTGCGCTCTGTGACTGATTCTTGTGCTGGCTGTTGACTGTGGGTGAGAACGTCAACAGTGCCGGCGTCATGGACGTGAGACATCTGATCAGGGCGCGATGCACTTCACCAAATACTTGAAATGTGGGTGAATGCACAATGCATGTTGGCTGTCAGACAAGTACCTGGTCTTACGCTCTGTGACCGATTCATGTGCTGGCAGTTGACTGTGCGCAGGAACATCAGCAGCACCAGTGTCGTCGGTGTGAGGCATCTGGTCAGGGCTCAATGCAATTTCCTCAGGGACCTGCAGGTGTCTGTGGTTTGGCATGATGCCAGCTGGAGGATTCCAGCGCTTCTTGCTGCCATGTGCAGGCGACTGCATGTTTCAATGCAGGATGTCAGAATGTGTAGGGACAATGATGCAATGATGGCGTGGCGTGCTTTGTGGGCACGTCTGCTGGTGTCAGGAGGTTGCTGTGTCATTATCGTGATACAATTGGGTGTCAGCATGCATTGGCCGCCTGGTGTGTACGAAGATTGGGATGTATAGGCATGCAGCAGCATGCAATACACAGGCATGCTGTGTTGTATGCCTGATAGCTAGACCTGTATCTTTGGGCTTGATATCCTGTACTGTGTGTGTGCTTAGCAAGCAGAACTTAAGATTGATTGGTGCAGGCTTCTCAGGTCTCAATGCACCACAGCATACAATTTCATCTCTAATACATGGCTCAACAAATGCCATTATATGTAACATGCATGAAAATATCATTGCATGCTTGCAGACGTAAGCGGATATCACAAAGTGCTATTGCATATGCATTTGGCTACATATAGCACGACTTGAAGAGAAAGTGATACGAGAGTCACCTGCTGCTTTACCATGGCATCAAGACCATCGGCTGACTTGGTACTTACTGGTGAAGTGCCTGCCAGTCAAAAAGAAGGTTGATCATGGATGTTGTGTAGATTAAACATGCATGCAAAGCAGACGACACAGAGTCTGCCCTGAATGGTTGCCACCCACAGAAGCATATGCTCGCCTGACTTTGGTGTAGCTTCTAAGCTCTCAGGCATATAACAAACACCTTGACTATATAGGTCTTAAGCCTGCGACAAGCGTGCACATGCTTGCATTGCATTCATTGCAACAGGGGCAGGAAGCGGGCGTGTATGCCAAAGAAGGCGCAGTGGCCGTCAAAGAGCATACCCCGCGTCGGAGCTCTATGTGATGTACGGCAGGCTAACAACGCAATAGATAGCGTTCAGCGATCAGGATACGCGTCAAGATTGGCACTCGGCACGAATTGCTGCTGATAAACAAGACATCGCATCCGCGTTGGTTCGCTATCGCGAGTGTCGCAGTCAACTTGTCGGGTGAATACTGCAGAATTTGCTCCTGAACTTTGCAGCCAGATTCCTGTCAGGCACGTGAAAGTCAGCGTGACAGTGGGTTGCTTGACGGTTCGTATTCTTCCAATAGACTTGTTCCAACTTTTGCCATTGCAAAACTTTTCGGCGTTAGGCCTTTCAGGCGCTCCACATCCTGGACAGCACATACATACATTTCCACTGCGACGCCCCAGATGGCAAGCCTGTTGTGTGTGACTGTCTTGATCATGAAAGGATGGCTGAGCAGTGATTGTTCCTTGACTACCTCCCACCAAGTATAATCATCGTATACAGTCCTCAACATACAACTGTCAAATAAAAGGGCGATTTTCATTGCCGGGCAAGATGAAGTCAAACCAACTGAACTGCACCACAACTGCCACTGTCTGCTGATCTATTGAGCGCATTGCATAACAATTGCCCCACGCACGTGAGTAGGCAATTGCTGCCTCTGTGAAATGCTGCCTCAATCCTGTCAACCAACACTGCCAGATATACACCTTAACATGTACAACTTGTGACAACTCAAGGCAGACCAGATGTGCCAAGTGTTCTAGGTGATCTTTGCTGTGCAATGTATGTTGCTGCATAAATACTCAAACACCAAAGATACGTAAATACTTGTGTGTAATGACAATATATACAACTGATACCAGTAAATATGTACAAATGTACGTGTGTAGCAGTGTAGTACAAAGCTGTTGGTTTTAAGGAGCACAAATCTTTGTGGTTGACTGTAAGAGCGCGTGCGTCTGTGCAGGCGGCCCTTCTTGACTTGCGAAGGGCGGTGTGACCACCCTAGATGCTCCATAGGTTTTGTGTCATCCCTGTTCCCATCAACATCAAACATGGCAGTGAACTCTGCAGTGTTCAGTACAGTGCACTCCTGGCTGAAGCTGGCATACTTTGCCTCTTCATCTGCCATAGTGTCATCAAATATCATATGTATCAGATCGTCAAGCAGAATCAATGGCTCATGTTTTAGATTCTGCAGCTCTGCTAGTTCTGCCATTGCTTCAACCTCCACAACATGGCTTGTCAGTTTGAAATGCTCTTCCTGTTTCATAGCCTGCTCTGCGTGTTGTGCATGCTCAGCATGCACAGCGTCAAGCACAGCACGCTCAGCATGGACAGCACCAAGCACAGGATGCTCAGCATGCACAGCATCAAACACAGCATGCTCAGCATGCACAGCATCAAGCTCAGCATGCTCAGCATCAATGTCTGCAAGCTGACTTTTCAAATGGTCAAACTCCCGAGGCAGCAAGCCTCTGCCTGCTGACAGGCACTCTGATTTGACATATGGCCAAGGAGTGCACATCAAGTCTCCTTCTGTAGTAGACCATGGCAGCCAAATTCCACCAAGCTGCAGTGGTGGCTTGTCCAAAGGCTTGCTCCTGCATGCAGCAACACTTCTTCCTCTTTTCACTAAACAGTGCAGCAAGACAAGCACCTCTCTGTTCATACATAAATCTGGTCAATGTGAAGTGCAGCATTAGATCTGATGTGAGCAGTTTGCTGCGCTGCATGTTGAGGACTGTAGGCTCATGACTTGCATTTCTGACAAAGATGCTTGCCAACACAGCGTAAGCTCACTTATAACAAATGCAGCGATTGACCTGGTGCCTCATTTGCCTCATGTCACTGCAATGCAGCCTCAAGCGTCAACAACCCAACACAAGCAAGATTGTGTGCATGATGCAGAAGATCAGTCATGCCCTGCACGCATTGGATGCTTCTGAGCCAAAGTCCATACACCTCTGTGCATTGTTGCGAGAAACCCTGTCTGTGCGTCCCTTCATGGGCATGCTGATCAACAGCGTGTTGCAAAGTGAGCTGACTGAAAGAAAAAGCAAGATTGCTCGTTGAGCCATGATGTATTGCAAGGAAGGTCAATTTACCTGCTGACCCAAGATGTGTTACAAGGAAGGCTGGGCCACGCAACTGCCCTATCAAGGGCACTTCCCAGCGCCACCAGCCCCCTCAACAGCCAGGCAAATTCATGCCAGCTGCCACTGCTTCCCAGCAGCTCCTCCACAGAAGCTGAAAAGGCTAATATGCGCAATTCTGAGCAATCCCTGCCTAGCTTCTCACATGCAAAGTATGGCTGGTTGCCATGCGCTTGTCTCGGAAGGTTCCAGTTGTAGCGGTGGAGTGACATGGGGACAACACGCTTAGCCATTGGTGTGTCAGCGTGCGTGTTAATGTAGTGAGTGTGTGCAATGACCTGCATGACAAGCATGTAGTCTGATCAGCAGATCACATGACGCCTGGACATATGGGTTTTTGCATTGTTTTCAGTTCCACACGTGCGATGTATGCAACATGTCAATCACCATGTGTTTTCTAGGCTGCTGTCACAGACACCTAGCTTTCATGCGGGACGATGTGGTGCCTCTTTTTGGTGGTGATTGTTCATGTTCAGTTTGAGTGTATGACTGACTACACCAGGGCTGTACAGCGCATGCAACATCTTTTGCGATCAAAAAGGTTCAGGATGAGCGGATGAGACAGATGAGCAGCATATGAAGTCTGAAGTGGATTTGTTGGCTCACTCACTTGTTGGGCAATATTGCCAGTCAGATGGGGCTCCCAGTACCCCTGCCTACCCCTCAGCCACCACCCCGATCCTAGCCATTCAGGCATGAATGCAAACTGCTCCAGAGGCACCCTGTCTGCAGCAGCTGCATTGGATGCGTTTTCTGGGTCTGGCCAAATGGGCAGGTCAGGTGCATCATTATACAGCTGATGTAGGAAGCCTGTGGAGAAGGGACCCCTGGTGGGTGGATACCACTGACCCCCCAGCTCTTCAGGCCAGCCCCTGTGCACAAGGCATAGTCAGGTGCATTGGTGGTGGTTTGTAGATCCGGTCAAATGAGCAGTTTGGGCGCATCAAAGTGCAGCTGATGTGAAAAGTCTTGAGGGACTCTGGGTGGGTCGGTACCACTGACCCCCCAGCTCTTTAGGCCAGCCCCTGTGATTAAGGCATAGTCATGTGCATTAGTGGAGATTTGTGGGTCCCGCCAAATGAGCAGTTTGGGTGCACCAATGTGCAGCTGATGTGGGCAGTTTGAGGGACCCTGGGAGGCTGGGTACCACTGACCCCCTAGCTCTTCAGGCCAGCCTCTGTGAACAAGGCATACTCAGGTGCATTGACAGCGGTTTTTGGCTTTTCATAGTCTAAGTCTGGCAACATGGGCAGGTCAGGTGCCTCATTGTGTAACAGATGCAGGAAGTCTGAGGAGAAGGGACCCCTGGTTTGTGGGTACCACTGACCCATTAGCTCTTCAGGCCACCCCCTAAACAAAACACACATTGCCTAGACTGAGCAAATGAGCAGGTCAGGGGCGACGTCTGTGACTGATGCAGGACGTCTGAGGAGAAGGGAACCCGGATGGACGGGTACCACTGACCCCTAGCTCTTCAGGTTCTTGTGAACAAGGTAGATTGCAGAAATTGACTGGACAGGCAACATTTGTCCAAAGCAGAGATGCAGTTGATCTATGTTGGGCTTTTCATGGTGGTCAAGATCAGTCCAGCATTGCTCATGCAGCTAAGGGGATTTGACTCAAAGGTTCCCCTGATGTGGTAATGTCTGCGACATAGCACCGACGCCAGAATTATGCAAATGCCAAAATTTGTGACAATATGAGGTTTGGTGTGGTCTGTAGCTGAAGCTATATCTGTTGCAGCTAAGGGGATACAGCTTGAATTCTTGAGCAGTAATCTGTGCTTTCTTAACACATGTGACGGATGCTGTGACGCTTCAGTTTGTATGTATTTGCACAAAGCAGAGACGGGGACCATAAGCATGGACGTGGCAGTCAGCGGGAAAGACTCAGCTTATAGCAAATCTCCTGCAGATGACGTTGGACAGAACAGATGAACAGATTATCGCTTTTGCAGCAAAAAGGACATGATACCTTACTAGCAAGCATTTCTTGTGGTGATGGCACTGTAGTACCTGCAGTTGGGCATTCTGAGATGCAGAGACTTCAGCGACGTAGTGCTGCCGCCAGTCAAAAGCTGCCACTCCTCAGGGACTGCATGCTCTGCAATGCTCCATATATCATCATGCCTCAAATGCTGGTCCATCAGGGCATAAGCGCTTTGCCACTTTGGCACTGCTCTCAGTTCCTGCGCCATCATTTGAGCACTGATAGATGTTGATCTGTGTCCCATGACAAATCTGCACAGTATCATGCTCCCCAGCCAAGAAACAAATGCAGCTGAGACTATTTCAAGCTGTGCTATGCCAATTTCTGGTCAGACTGATGATGCAATATTCAATTGTATATTGTTGATGTTGCAACACTGCTGCATGCTAAACCAATGCGCGAAACAAGGGCTGGCGTGACAGTAGGGATCGCATGGCTCTAAAGCATGACAACAAGCAGATCTTGATTTCCTTGCACTGTTTGTCCCATCTGCTTGGTTGAGATGGAGCTGAATCCATCACGCCTGATACGGGTTATGTTAGGCTATGAGTTGGCAGACTTGGGCAGGTACACTGTATGTCCCTACAGATGTGCAATGGTAGGCTAGGAGGTCTGTTTATGCGCTCATAGGTGAGACACATTGCAATGAACAGCTTGCAATCAAAGATAAACATTTCGAAACATGTATATAGCCTTGCAGAATTCAGCTGGAAGAATGTTACGACACACAAACGATGCAGCGCAAATTGTACCTCTGAAAGGCAGAACAGTTTGAAGAAACAGATTGGGCATACTGATTGAAAAAGCCTTTGATGACTCAACAAGTACTGACTGCAAAATTTACCTCTGGAAGGCAGAAACAGGCCTCCCCAACCCCTGTTTTCATGATTCCTGTTGCTTTGGCAATCAGATTGGGCCTTTGAACAAAATTGAGTTTGGCAATCAGAGATCAAATGCATTGCTAAACATACCTCAGGAAGGCAGAACCAGGCTTTGGGAAACAGCATATAGCCTGAAGCCATGTCTGCCAGCACATCACCATACGCATCCTGATCTGCGTACAGATCTCCTCAACGCCCTTGTTGCCTATAACACACACACACACAAGCCCGTTGCTCACCCTGGTACAAAAGCTGCAGAGTCATGCATTTGCGATTGTGTCAGTTTGCGAGTTGTGCTGCATGATACGGCATGCTACAGTCTGTTCATACAGCTGTGTTCATACAGCTGTGGTCATACAGCTGTGTTCATACAACGACTGTTCATACAGCTGAAAGTTTGATGTGGTTCTGTACCTGCAGTCTCCCAGTCATCATCAGCCCATCTATAAGGCCGCGCAACAACTTCAGAAAACATGAAGGCTGCAGGGCCGTCAGGGGCAGCCCCCTGCACGTACAGCAGCCCCCCATTGGGGTCTACGGGGTTCTCAGCTTGATTGAGCACTGTGAAAGCGCTGAAGGGGGGATTGCTCAAGATACTTGTATGGGTCGTCCATGATCATGACATCTGAGTCCATCAGCAACACATTGTAGCCTAGTCAAATAGACCTGCAGGCATAAGAGTGAGGTCAGACATGCTGAGATATTTGCCTGGTTGAGCACTGTGAAAGTGTTGAAGGTGGTTTGCTTCAGGTGCTTGTAGGGACCGTCCATGCTCATGACGTCTGTGTCTAGCAGCAGCACATTGTAGCCTAGCCTTATAGACCTGCAGGAGTAAGAGCCATGTCAGCTATGCTGGGCTACAATGTTATGCAGACAGGTTCACATACAGAAGGTATTTTGAGCTATCACAAGCTAGCACGCAAGCTAGCAATCATGTTTTGCAAGATGTCACAAGTCACTGGGTGCAATTGATGCAAGGGTAATGCATATGTAGCTGCAGGACATGCACTACCTTGCGAGGATGCGGTATCGCAAACTCCACACATAGAAGTTGCCTTGCAGATCCGCAGGATGTTTGTGCGTGCTCCACGCGCAGCCAATTTTGGGCACCACAGGGGTGATCAAATTGCACACAGCCTTGCTGTGGCTGAGCAGCAAGATGTTTTCAAGTCCCAGCTGATTCAGGGAATCAGCTGCTTGGAGAAAGCCATCTAGTCTTTTGAGGTCCGTCACCATGATGATGACTTCCTGCTTATAGCTTCGCAAGTGGAGCGCTCTATGCAGCTCTTCGCCTGTACCAGTCACCTTCGTGTTGCAAGGTGGGGTGATGTTTGTGGCGCTGCTGCAGGCATCGCTTACTTTGGTACAGGTCTCCCACGAACGGTTTAAGCTTGCCCGAATTGCAATATCCGCTGGTCTTACATGCGCGCTGCGCGGCTCCGATGGGGCCCAAGAGCGCAAAAGCCAACAGCCGGGCCAGCCGTGCGCGCGGCACGCTGCGCGACATACCCGATTGTCCGAGTGATCGACACGGCGTGGCGGATGAACACCGCAGCGCATCTGAGCTTCCGACAAGAAGTCTGCTGCTGCTACACGCATAGTCCTTTTGCACCTCTTTCGAAGAAAACCGGCAACTGGAGATGCTTCTTGGAATGGCTGAGGCAGTTGGACGGCTTGTCGCCAGGCGTTACGGTCAGCTGGCTGGCGGATGCATGCAGGAGTTTCATCACTGGCTTGAAAGGTATCAACCTTCAACTATTACTGCAACCCTCAGTATCTTATCAGCAGCCATTGCTGAGCAAACCCAGGCGCCACAGCACCAGAAGTATTTTAGGTGCATGCAAAAGCATCACTTGCTTGTCAGGAAAGAACAGCAGTACATGAAGTATGACAAGGCGCTGAACAGACTGCTTAGTCCAGCCTGGCAGGTGCTGGCAATGCCGCTCTGCGCCGGCTCGTAGAGGAACATTTGCAAGCTATTGTCATCTTCAAGACGCCAAACAGTCAGGAGTGAACGACTTACTGTTTCAGCTTCTTATTGGACGTCGGTTCTGCATCTGTGTATGGACCTGAAGTCAAGGTGCAGTGTAACCTGTTCGATTGATTGTAAACAACACCATTGCAGACAATCAGGACAGGCAGAATGCCAGTACATCGCAGCATCGCAGGGTGAATGGTGATGTACTGTACTGTGCTGAGTTTGTACTATTAGTGACTTGATGTGTCCTGCGAGAAACCCTAGAAACAGAACAAAGGTGAACAGTAGTGGCTTTTGCCTGGAAGCTTTGTCACAAATGAGCCAACACATCAAAAGCCTCCGTACCCAAAAGTCAGCTTGCATTCTGAAACTGACACTCAACACACCACCACACAATTGCACAATCAGATTAGCAAGTCATAGGAGTTTCTTGGGAAAGCATTAGCTGCTGCTTGATTTGAAGCAGCCGGCTGTTCTGGGCCTCTCAAAGGGACATGCTGTGTCAAATTGTCCAGTGTGAGCGTCTTGAGATATTTGTCTACTTGTTGCCAGTTTAGAGCATGCTGCATATCACCGATGTCATTTCCGTTTAGGTATTGCTCGATGGGTGGTTGCTTGCGCTGTGTGGCAAGCACTTCTAGCAGCTTGTGTTTGGCTGCAATCCATGGGTAGGAGTACACAATAGCTATCGCATGTTGTTTGCATGTGTGGATCTGCACAGCACACAAGCGCTATCAGCCATTGCATGAGCAAGTCCATTGTGCAGTACTCAATAAGTGCTTGCACTGTGTGGCAGACACTTCAAGCAGCTTGTGCTTGGCCGCTATCCATGGGTAGGAGTTCTCAGTAGCTACTGCATGCCGTTTGCATGTGTGAAACTGCAAATGCATTGACATTGTCAGCACTGTAAGACGTGAGCAAGCGGATATCATGCCTTGCACCCAACATGCAACATCTATTCGATGTGACAGATACTCGTAGCAGGGCACATGTTGGAAGCAGCACATACAGCAACCAGTGTTTGCAAGTACCTGTATACCTTACTGGGCTTTGGGAGTGTGCAATGCATGCTGGGTCTGACAGCAGCCATTCAAAACGCTATGTAGAAGGCCATCGTACAGATGCTGTCAAGACAGCTTAAGATAGGGCTACATGTCGTCAAACTGTGCACTGTGCTTGGGGAAGCCTTCTGATTGCACATTGCCCCTCAGGCTTGATTCTGAAAATCCATGCTTGGTGTGCACAAGTTGGTTGAGATAATCTTGCACAAGCACAGCTTCTTACCCCTCTGAAGAACGTTGAAGCAAACTGCATATAGGTTCTGTACTCGGCGAGTCCGTTAGCTCGCAGCTGTTTAGCTATATCAGCACTGCCTCCTTGACTTTGCTGCGCCCATAGTTCCTGTGTGTCTGTATTCACCCTAGTCAGAAGCCTTTTGCGTTCACGTAGCAACTGACCAATCTGGCCGTAAAACAGGCGCCGCAGATGCATCAGGTCAAGCTGCTGAGCTTCTGTCAGGTCAATGGCTGCCTGCAAGTCACGTGCAACAGGGCTGAGCACAGAGATCTTGATTGCAGAATGTCTTTGTGGCAGCACCACAACTGTATGTCAGGAGTGGCAGGTGCATTTTCATGCTTCTGAGTTGTTCATGTGCATTGCATGAGGGATGAGGTGCTGATGCAAGATCAGTCCTCATACAGCTGGCTCTCACTTGTATGCTCTGTCATCGTTGCATGCAGAGACGATGAAACAAACAAAGTGTCAGCAGAAAATGCGTTGCATAGGCTATTGTTCAGGTCGTGCAACAGCCAATGTTCCAAGCATGTACTGCAAAGTCACGTAAGTGCATGTGCATGTTCATGTCTACACGAAAGAGCAGATAACCCACCAGCATCTCAGTGTAAAAGGCATCACTCAAGTGTGAGTTCCCTTCTCCAGCTACGCCATCCAGTCTGAGGCCATGAAAGGAGGAAAAGCTTTTGGGGTTTGCCATGGCTAAACACATCAGCAGGACATTGCTTTCAATGGTGTATTGTCGCAAGTCTGCTTCAGCTGCAGTGCGGTGTGTGTTGGTAGCAATGTCAAGCAGACATTGACCAAGCTTGCGTGCATACACCTGAGCAAAACACACAAGATGGTCAGACAGTCGCAGAGTCTCGTCAATATGGAAGGTAGCATGAGGCATAACAAATTATGGCACGTCAGCTGCAAATGTCAGCAAATGCAATGGCAGCAGATGCAGCGAGGGCACTCTAGCCACATGCTTCAGCTTTATGGTGTTTGTCTTCCACACCTGCATCACGGTGTATACCATTGCCTGGAAGGTTGAAAGGCGTGCAGTGGTAAGCTAATCCCAAGCAGCAGCACGCTCAATGATAGTTGGATAGTCAATCAAGCTGCAACTTTGTATGAAAGTCTGATGCATGAGCGAAAAGGGTTGTTGATGCCAGGCAGTCCCACAGCACAATAAGTTGAGATGCTGCAGAAAACTTACTGTGTGTACTCTTGCAAGCTCTTCAAAAGAAATTGTGCTGACCTCCTTGATAGTCATTGAGCGGTCATTGTATGCAGACAGCCTTATCAAAGGATCTCTGTCTGTACGTGTTGCGAATTCACGAAGGCCGAGGTCTTCCTGCAGGTTGCAGACTTGTTTGCATACATGGTTTGAAACGCTGTTCGCAATCAGTTATTCAGGCAACCAAGTATTTTAAGTTGCCTGCAATACAGTGACAAGCAACGTTCAGGAAAGGCTACAAAGAAAGCAAGCTCTACCTGCCAGATATCAGCCGTGTTGGGAGTTTGTACAACAGCACTGCCAGGCATTGGCATCTGATGAATCCTTGCGACCTGCTCAAGCAAAGAGTTTCTGGCTTCAAGCTGCTGCTGGTGACTCTTCAGGTCTCTAAGCTGGGCTGTGACGTGTGCCAGCTGTGCTTCTGTGTCCCTTGTGTGTTCCTGAGAAATCAGCTCAGAAGATGGTTGAGTGCAGATCACTATGCTTGCAAAGGTCTGGGCAAACCCTGCCTTTGATCAGAATTACCTTCCTTCGTTTTCTCGCCCGTGCCTGAGCCAAGCGGTTGTTCTGCAATTTGCGCTGCTCAGGTGTTGCGCTATTGCTCAAACCAAGTTCAAGCACAGTTGGATCGCTGCCTGCTGGGATGGGGTGGTCTTCCTGAGCACTAGAATCTGCAGGTGTGTTGTGTGAAATTTGCCACGGCAGATCCTCTATGCCGTTCTGGTTGCCACACTCGAAGTCGAAAGGCATATCTTGCAGGAAGTCATCTGTCAGGTCCCAGTCTGGAATTTCTGAAGAGATGCCTTGCTCAACGAGCCGTGCAGCCTCTTTATTGGGCGCCATTTATTATGCCGGTAACGATTAACTCGGCGATCTGCAGCGAGGAATGCTCCACTGCAGCGGTCTGTTCAACAGCAGAAGCAGCACAATATTAATTGGAGCCTTGAAAGGCAATCAACGTTCAAATTTTGTGCATCCATCTAGCTACTCTGAGTCTCCAATGAGGAAGAAGAGCTGTTCTGTTTGCGGATGCCTGGGTTGTCTGGCCATCAATTGCAGAATTGTTGTATGAACTTGGCAACTTGTGCATCTATGCATGTACTCCACTGGTCGGAGACTGCTGCCATTGCATGACGGTCTTGAAGCAAGCAAGTGATTTGCGTGAGCCAGCAACATATTTGTACATTCACTGAAGGACCGTGCAGCAGCAGGTCCAATCTTGTCAAGGTCATTTACATGGCAAAATAATTTGAGCTTGACGATTTGACCAAATGGATCATTGAGCTGCAGTTGCACGGACTCACAGACATGGCCATGTTGGCTGGTCTTGACAATGTTGACATTGACATGTTCTCAACATGTCCAAGACAATGGCTGACGTCGCGACCAGGTCAAGCAAGGCCGTCATATAGAGTCGGTCGCGCGGCAACTTGTAAAGGATGACGCTTGCTAACAAGTTATCGTGTTGTCAGCACGTTGCGCAAGTAGCACGATCTGTCGCTTATGGTCGCTCGCGCTTGCTGCTGTCGCCGCAACCTATGACGGGTGCTCAATGCGCAAGGCAGGTCTTGAGAAGCCGTTCCTCATGTGCAGCGAAGTTGGTTGCGTTACGCTGCACACTATTGACCATTCAAGGCGGCATGTACATCTATAAAACAGAAATGTCTGCCACACAGGAGAAGGCTGTCCATCTGGAAGTTGCCGGATCACAGTGTCTACCAAAGAGCTGCACAAGGATGCAGAATATGCACAGTTGCAGCAACAGCTGTGGCAAGCTCAGACAAGGTGCAGAGCAAGACAGGTACATAACAAATTGTGTGCATTGAATCAGACTGTCTATTGCTTGAAACTCACTCGCCATTGCTTGCCACGCACATGCATCTTGATGCACTCTATGGCATGTAAAGTTCATTCTTGCTGTAAGGATGCTTGATGTCAGGACATCTCGTTATCAGAGCGTTGGGAACCAAGCATTGCGCTCTGACTGCAATGACACCTCCAAGTACAGGCAGTTCGTTATAAGGACAGCTTTTTTGGTAACCAAAGCAGTCATTGCAAAGTGAAACCACTGTACAGGGCAGCCACTACACAACATTGTCAAAATCCTGAGAGATCGAGGATTGCTTCAAGAAGTCAGCAGCCCAGACTTGGAGAAGTTAGCCTCTCAGGAGACCTTCCCTGTATACTGTGGCTTTGACCCCACAGCAGACAGCTTGCACCTGGGCAACTTGCTGGGCATTGTGGTGCTGCGCTGGTTTGCAATCTGTGGTCACACCCCAGTCGCATTGTTGGGTGGGGCCACTGGTAGAGTGGGAGACCCTTCAGGTAGCTTCTAGCAGAGCCTGCAGTCCATGCAATGCATTTGCTGCTTCAGCATGTTCTGTGCTTTCAGCTTGCCTGACTTCCCGCAAACGAGTTGAGGCTTTTTTGAACGGGTTGCAACTCTTTTGCATGCGCCACAATCTGCCCTGGCGCTTGCATGTGAGCGCAGTAAAGCATGCATTGCAGAATTTGACACAAGCCATCAGATCATAATCTACATCAAAGCACCTGAGTTCATTGGTGTTTGACATTGGCTTTGAACGCACAGTGCATTGCACTTGATGCTTGCCAGACGTCGGCGGTCATTCTGTGAATGTAACCCAAACCCACTTGTATTTCTGCTTTGTCAAGATGTTCTAAAGTTGCTCCTGCGATTGCAGGCAAAAGCGCTGAGCGGCCAATTCTATCAGAGGAGAACATTGAGCACAATGTGCACAGCATTCAGATCTTGCTGCAGCGTTTGCTGTTGCAAAACAGCCAGCAAGAGCTGCCTGCACCCCTCATGCTGAACAATCTGGACTGGTTTGGGGCCATGCCCTTGTTGACGTTCCTCAGGCAGGTATACTGTGTGTCAGCATACACAAGTCAACAATCCATCTTGTCTGATGGGTTGCCTGCCTGTCAAAAGCGGCAAAGTATCACTGAGGATGAGTTCAGGCATCCCCTGCAATGGACCTTTTGTATGCGGTTGAGCACACATCATAACACTACACTTTGTATTATCTGTGCAGCGTATTCACCTTCACGGTCTGCCTAGCAAGTACAGCATTGCCACTGCTGCGAGCTTAGCATTGGCCTAGGGTCAGATGTGGTTCACACACATACACACATCAGCACCGGTGCTGGAACCTGCAACCTCTTATTGTCAGAGTTGGTCTGGGAGTCATATATCTTTTGACTGCAACAACAGATAGGGCGCTGGTGAGATGGCAATCAAACAGTAGAACATCAATGTTGCTCTGTGGGTAAGCAGCCACGTCCAGGGTCACAACCAATTGACTTCTGATCTGTCTATTGACCCACATATTTGGCTGTTTTGCAGTTTGGGATGTTTTGCGCGAGTTGAGTCCATGCTGGCCAAGGACTCAAAGCACACCCGCAGGACTGCTGAGTCCGGCATCAATCACTTCATCCATGGTCAGCAACAATCAATGTTGGGTCTGACCTTGAGCAATTGATGCAAATGTTTTGTAGGTTGGGAAATTTGCACGAGTGGGGTCCATGCTGGCTAAGGATTCGGTGCGTTCCCGCATGAATTCTGAGTCTGGCATCAGCTATACCGAGTTCACCTACCAGCTGCTTCAAGGCTATGATTTTGTTCACCTTCAAAGGGAGCATGGCTGCCGGGTTCAGGTCAGCTAGCGTTGCTATCACAGCCTTGTCTTAACGTGCAGTGAAGTCTTGATATATCAACCCCTACCGTAAAAACATGTATGCGCTGTGCACGATGCAATTGGCAAACAATCCCTGCGTTCTGACTGTAATAGCATCCAACTGTTTCACTGGAGCACAACCTCTCATCAAGGCATTGTGTTTGCAGACCCAAGGTAGTGATCAATGACCCAACATAACAGCAAGCTTAATGCCATGTCAGCCTCAATCTATTGGACTGAGTCAGGTCATCAGGGTCACATTCACACAGCACTTGTGCCGGCACATGCAGTAGTCATCATCATTGACAAGTCATCAGGGCGGGCCACGTTGTCTCTGCAGATTGAAGATAGTGATCAGTGGGGCAACAGAATAGCAGGCACTGACCCGATATTCCTGAAACAAGCTATGTTGTCTTTGCAGATCTGAGGCAGTGATCAATGTGGCAATATAACAGCAGGCACTACACAATGTCACGCTAGTTCTGAGCTGTTGCAATGAAGTGAGCCATCAGAATAGACCTTGTCTTTGCAGATTGGAGGTAGTGATCAATGGGGCAACATAACAGCGGGTACTGACTTGATACGGAGGCTAGGCAGTGAAGATGGGCAAGAACCTCCTCAGTGCTTTGGCCTCACCTTCCCTTTGCTTACTTCCTCTGATGGCAAGAAGTGGGGTAAATCAGAAGGCGGCGCCCTCTGGCTGGATGCAGGTAATAATGTAGTTTTTTAGGGTAAAGGTCGAGCCTTCCCTGCAGCTTCTGCAGCTGCAGCTGCAGCTTAGTTTCTTGCAGATCTGCATTTGATGTTGTACCTTGTTTCTCTGGGCGTTTTCCAAAGTCATGCTCAACTTGGTGTTGCACATCAATCTTTTGTCAAGCGATGACACCAGTCTGCTGGAGCACTGGCACAAGTCAGCCTGACAGCTTGCATTAGATGGCATGCATGCACAGCAGTTGTGCTAGAATGTGAAGCTTACAGCTGTCACACAATCAGAGCTGCATGTGAGCCATATGCTGCTACAAGTACGTCTTTGTAAGCAGCGTAATCAAGGGTCTATTGAGCAAGACTGGTACTGGTTGCGCATTGCAACTAATTTTGAACGCTTGTCCTGCTGACGGCTTGAATCATCCATCCATCAATGTATGTTGATAAAACATCATGTGTCACTCCTCAGTGATCACTCAAGTTTGAACTGGCAACTAGTCAGGCAGGCATCAGCTGCTGTCATTGCAATCATGCTGAAGCAGCTCATGCTACATGCAGATAAGCTGTCTCCGTTCAAGTTATACCAGTACCTTTTCAACAACACCACAGATCAAGATGTAATCCGGTGAGATCTGCTGATCATCTCCGTGATCTCTTGCATGTTACTTTCTCCTGCAAACTTGCAATTCAGCTACGTGCCGTCATCCATGCCTACTGTTGTCATGCTGTGCCTGCTGAGCAGCAACTTATTTGCGCATTTAATTTTTTTTGCAGGTTTGCGCACGATATGTTGCACCTGGTTTAGCACTTCATGACTTCTTCGTGAATAAATTGTGAGGTCAATCTCTGCAGTAACGTAGGCATCTGAAAATCATCTGTTATTTTTGCTGTTTGCATGAAGCCTTAGCGTGACGGTTTCACAAAATGCAGGTATCTGAAAATGCTCACCTTCTTACCTTTAGACAGAATACAGCAACTGGAAGGCGATATGCAGCAGTCAGGATACAAGCCCAACACAGCTCAAAGGCTGCTAGCAGAGGAAGTAATACGATTTGTGCATGGTGAGGAGGGCCTGTCAGCTGCTCTGTCAGCCACTCAGGTACAATGTACTCTGACTTTGTATCAGCTGGGCCAGTTGCTTCTGCCACGGTTGCCCTGTATGAAGCTTTTTTTGACCTTGATCATGTTACTGTCACAGGTTCCAGCACATGTCCTAGGTGCCTGCGTAAACATAGCTTGCCGGGCTGGTTTGACATGCTTCATTCTGTGGAGTCTTCTGCTGCTGCAACCCACAATTGATGCTGAAAATATGCCCAAATGCACAGTGAGTTGCAAATGCTGAGCATCAGCGCAACCTGCCAAATCAGTCAC
>BDIU01000432.1:0-41917 GCA_002118135.1 Trebouxia sp. TZW2008
GCGGTACGCCTTCCAGAAAGATGTGGGGTCCTTGCTTGACATGTGCACCAGCTCAGCATTGCGTTGCTGCATCCAGGATCTCTTTGCCCTACATGTTGCAGACTTGTATTGCTTCTCAGCTGTTGATTTCTCAGTTGCAGTGCTTTGAGGGCACTGCAACACATGCTTCTTGCGCTTGTATGCTTCTTTGCATGATGCATCATACCAAGGCTTTGAGACATATGCAGCTCTGCCACGCCGCTTGCAAGCTTGCGGGGTGGTCTCACGAGCTGCTTCCAATGCAAGCTCTTAGACTCGGACTTTTGCGCACAAGATAGGTGCTAAGAGCTTAAGTTCGGGTCTTCTCCACGAAATAGTCGTGGGTTCGAATCCGGTATGTTACAGTGGTTTCGGAGCCGAGCTCCGCGTTTCGGGCTTTACGAAAGAATTTTCAGATTCAGAATAAGAAATCAGAAAAGAATCAGAAACCCGGCGGGGAGGCATGTAACAGACTTACCCAGGAATTAACACGTCGGCACTTAGAGTCGGACTTTTGCGCACAAGAAAGGTGCTAAGAGCTTAAGTTCGAGTCCTCTCCACGAAATAGTCGTGGGTTCGAATCCGGAATTTCATATTCAGAATGAGAAGTCCCCGGCGGGGAGGGATGTAACAGACTTACGTCTTCAGATCCAGGAATTAACGTGTCGGCACTTAGATCCGGACTTTTGCGCACAAGAAAGGTGCTAAGAGCTTAAGTTCGGGTCCTCTCCGCGAAATAGTCGTGGGTTCGAATCCGGAATGTTACACTCTGCCAGTGACTCACTCAACTTGTCAACATAAGTGTTTTGCCATAACATAGGCATCCAATGTGAATGCAACACAGATCGTGCTGAAACGCGAGCTGTTATGCTGAGATTCATCCAGTGCTTCACATAGCATGTGCAGTACCACTGATAGCATGTGCAGTACCACTGAGTGATGATCTGTGCAATACACCTCTGCATCGTCATTCACCTCCAAAAACACTGCAGCTGACATGCACTGGGCAGATGCAACAAAGTAGTCTATAGCACTTGACCTTGCTGATGATGCAATGCCAGAAGTGTACTTCCAAGCCTGATCTCCTGGAGTCCGCCCATTCAGAATGAGCAAACTAGTCTCTTTGCAGAGATCCAGGAGTTATGGTCCCCAGTCTTCACTGGAAACCCAGCCTTTGTCACGATTGCGCCTTGGTGGGATGTATGTGGGCAGATCTTCTGCTTCATCGAGGTTTCTCCCGACCCTGAGGGCGCACGTGGAGGCCACGAGGGAGCTCCTGTCGAGAGCCGGAGACCCTCGGAAGGCACGTGGGAGCCACGGGGGGTCAGACGGCAGTGTGGGGCGACAGTGAAACAATTGTTGAACACGCTCGATATTGTTACGTCCTCGCTAATTGAATGCTACGTCCTCGCTTAATGAATGCTTCATTTGAATGCCCCTTTGAAAACAAATGTCGAACACCGCCTGAAGCAAAGATTTAGACTTGTTGTAAACGTACACATACAGGCTCAGTCGGACAATGAATGAGCGCGAACAGTGTTTTGTACGGGGCAGCACTTGGTGCTGGAGTCCCTTCGGTTGATCTTGTTGAGATTGTGGTGAAAATCGACACAACAGATCGAGCGTCGCAAACCTCATCATCTGATAAATTTGGCTCGCTCTGTTCATCCTTGACAGAGAGTCAGGCATGAGCTTTGTAAAAACTTCCACCGTGCACGCCATAGCTCAGAGCCTGGAAGTTTCATCTGTAAACGAGGAGGCAGCCAAAGCTTTGGCTCCAGATGTGGAATATCGCTTGCGTGAGATTGTGCAGGTGAGTGTTGTGGTTCACGTACTCCTGTGGCTGATGACACTCGAATGTCCCAGGGACAGCACTGACACAACATCAGCTGCCAAGCCATTTGTGACTGTCAGGAGGCGCAGAAGTTCATGCGGCACTCTAAGAGGCGAATGCTGACAACAGACGATGTCAACCAAGCTCTTCGTTTGAAAAATGTACAGGTTAAAGTTGCTCGACAACCTGCGTCTGCAAGCCCAGCCTCATTCATGCCAGCAAAACAGTGGCCTGTAAGCCATCACAAAACTTGATCCTCCATGTGCAACATCACATTTTACTCTCAATCCAAAAGAGTGAGTCACATGGTCTTCTGCAAAGCAAGACCCTACAAAGACCAAACAATGTGTTTTGTTACAGTGTTTGCAGCAGCCAACTTGCAGAATTTTGAATTAATGCTGCCAGCACGATGTGGACAGCATGCTTGAGGCATAGCACAGCACAGCCTCTGTGTCTGAGCACGATGACTTCTCCTGCTGTTGTTGTCCACACAGTGCTTGTCTAAGCATGCATACTCTACACATAGACTGTAAGCTAATTTGCATGCTGCACGCAATGGTTGTCCAAACACAATGACTGTTCAAGCATCCATGCTGTATACCATGATTGTTCATGCAGCCATGCTGTATAGCATCATTGTCTAAGCACTCATGCTGTGCTGCAGCCTCTGTACGGCTTCAGTGGAAAGGACCCAGCCCGCTTTGCAAGAGCTGCAGGGCATCAGGATCTGCTATATCTGCATGACCCAGAACTTACCTTTGAGCAGGTGACTTCACATCAAAGAGTCCAACAAAGCTTTTGTGCCAAGCATGGGCAAGTTTATTTATTTGCTTCTGACTCCCCAGTTGGTGTTTTGGCCCAGATATGCTGCAGTGCCCTGACCAGCATGTCACAACAACCTGATGGTCTCTGACTGAGCTTACAGGACTGTTACCTGTCACACGACATGCCTTGTGGCTGCATTACATGATTTCTGATGTCTGTGCTACCATGAACCTCATCAACATCAATTCAGGAATGGCTTGCCTGACCTTGTGCCTTGAGAACAGATTGCCAGACAGCACACATCAATGTTGCTGTGAAGCTGTGCACAATAGTGAATTCCTGATGCTAACTCAAAACACGCTGTCAATGCCCAGACGTGTACGCATATTTTTGGTTTGTATGGCTGGCGATGTGTGTCTGACATCATGCTGTAATCCTTTGTGAATGTCCTCAGATTATACCAGCTACAGGCTACAGAGCAGCCATGCCTGAAAGCGTGTTTCGCACTATGCTGCCACAGTGCTTTGCAGAAGAAGGAGAAACAGGAAAAAAGCCTGAAACTGCATCAGCAATGCTGCAGGCTATAGACCAGCCGCTGCCCAAGGTGCCAGCAGATGTTGGGGTCATTCCCCATTGGCTAGCAATTGATGGAGTACAGCCTGCCATCCCTGAGAATGCCGCCATACAGCCTCGTGCAGCAAAGCGCCCCAGACTTGACCCAGCAGCTGCTGCCAGGACCAAGAGTGCTGCTGCATTTAAAGCTGCTGATGCTGGCCAAGCAGGCAAGTCTCTGTTCAGCATGCTTTGAAGCTCCACGTCATGTCTCAAAGCAGGCCTTGTGCAGTTCACATCTTGAGCATACCATTCCTCCCTGACTGTGTTTGGCAGTTCAAACTGGCATGTGTTATGAGGCTTGTTTGTGATTGTGGTGAGCTGTGGCGTTGCTGAAGCTCTTGGCAGCATGCAAAAAGTAGTGCATGACATCTCTATGAAACTCCATGCATTGTTGGATTGCTTTAGGACCATATAGCAGCATCAATTATAATTAGCCATGCAATCATATGCAGCAGCATGAAAGGAAGCCAGTAGGGCCATGTTGTTCAAGGTGTCTGTCAAACCTTTCCATCATTGTGCATCTGAGGCCAACTGCTGCATATCCCACTCAGCAACAGGTTCCGCAGTGAAGTAAGAGTGAGCAGTAAGGCATTACTAGTAAAGGGTAAGATTACAATAAGATTACATTTAACTGCATCTATGCATGAGTGGGTTCAATCTTTTGAGTGCTGCAACAATGTGCAGGTCAGGCCGCTGCTGGCCCTACTGCTGAGCAAGCAGTTGCTGCAGCAGCCAGTGCAGAAGGCCAAGAGGCCAGCCTGGTGCGTGCGCCTGTCAAGCATGTGCTGTCTCAGGAGCTGCAGCTGTACTTTGACAGGGTTGCACACCTGCTCAGGGCAAAAGCAGGTACAACCCCTGCTCTCAGTGTTTGGGCAGACTTGTTAATGATCTTTGTCTCTGAGCTGTCAAAAGTCGTTTGAATTATAACCGGTCTGTGTTTGCACAATATGCTGATAGACATACCCGGATCCGCGCGCCAGTGGAACACGTATTGGCCCAGGACCTGCAGCTGTACTTTGACAGGGTTGCGCACCTGCTCAGGGCAAAATCAGGTACAACCCTTGCTCTCAGTCTTTGGGCAGACTTGTCAATGGTTGTTGCCTCAAGCTGTCAAAAGTTGTTTGAGTGGTCAAGTGTCCTGTGCTGGCACAACATGCTGACAATGTTGCCATCAAGTTATACATAGCCTGAAGCATGTGCTTGTGAAGCATGTGCTGTCCCAGGAGCTGCAGCTGTTTTTTGACGGGGTGGTGCACCTGCTCAGGCCAAAACCAGGTGCAGTAGCTTAATGCCTCTCAGGCCTCAGACATGACTTGTTGTTTTCTGCTGTGCCTGTATTTGGAGTTTTTGCTGTGTCCAAGAGTGTGGTGTTCGCATGCTATTTCGACAATCTTGCTGTCGTTCTTACCATCAATTTGCATTGACTTGCAAACTGATGAAGACACCTGGCAATTGGCCCATAAGCTACAAAAGCTGGCCCCAGCACAGCTTGAGTATTGCTGCTGTGTCAGAAGAAAGTGCATTCCGCATATGCCTTAGCAGCTGTGCTAGGCTTGCTGCACGTTTGTGTGCTTCTAATCACTCACCCACCGTTTCTGAATGCAGAACCAGTGCCAGCAACAGCAGCTTCCAGCGAGGGGCAGGGGCAGCTGCAAAAGGCCTCTCAGCTGCAGCAACAGAGAGCTGTGCTAGCCAGCCTTGCTGTAGACCCAGGTGCACTCTTGCATGCCTTCACAGTCATGTTTTGGGTATAAGCAGGAGTCACAGGTTAGCTATACAGAATTTTGAACTCACAGCCTGTCATCACATGTTGCTCAGAGGAGAATGAGCTGACAAAGTCACAAGTCATTTGTCAGCACTTATGACTTTGTCAGCTCATGCTCCTTTTGGCGACATGTGATGACAGGTTGTCAATTTAAACATGCTGGCTGCCTGCAGAGGAGAGGCACTCATGCAGCTTACATGTCACTGGGCCTGTCTGTGGTGCAATGCAATCCGCCCTGCAACGATGTCAGCAGCATATGCTGTGTTGTATGTTATGCTCGCTCAGTCAGGACTTTCCATTTTGAGTTCTATTCAGTTCAAACATCGCACTGCGTAAAATGATGACAGAACAATCTGCATTGTCTGTCCATTTCAGGGCATGCCACCAGGCATAGCAAAATTAGCTGTCACACCTGCTGAACTAGAAGTCATGAAGTTTGACATTGTCTATACGACATCCTGTTGGGTCTCAATGACAGGTAAGTCAGTATTGATACAGATGGCAATCATTTCTACCAATGCTCCTGACCACTGAGCTGCATTGGAGATTATGCACATGTGGCCTGCAGCACAGCACAGCTCAAAAGAGTCTGGAGATCATATAGCTGCCAGTCCGCTCACTTCATTTAGGCATTAAAACTGCTTGCAACTTAAGCAGCTGAGCTGAGCGGCATCAACAAAACAGAGTGTTAGATGCATGTGTAGCAGAGCACCGTCTCAGTCCATACATCTGTTTGCCAGCCAGTCCCTCAGACCCTGAATCTAGCTTTGGCAAAAGTGTTGTTCTACTGCTTGGTCAGACAGTCCAGTCCAGTGATTTATCTTTGTAATGACTGCCTAAAATTGTCCTTACACCAAATTGTCCTTACCCAGATTTACCACTGCAGTCAGGATGCTATCAATTGCATTGTCTCTACAGCAGTAATGTTGTTATGTTGAATGTCCTTGCAAGGCATCCTGGGTGGCCTAGTGGCTGTTACATAAACCAGCTGCTGCACATAGTCCTGTTCCTGGGCTTCGCAGGGCTGCGTCCACCGTTGCCGCACTTCAGCAAACACATGCTTCATCTGGCTCGCACCTTAGCAAACACATTGTTTGCCTGGCTGTGCAGGGTTGCATCCATTGACGCCGTACTTCAGCCAGCTCATAGCTGAGGAGGGGCGCAAGAGTCTCAAGTCCCTGCCCACCATGAAACTGCTCCTTCAAGTCAGTTCAACCACATCACAGCTGTCTTGAAGACATGCTTTACTCAAGCACACACTCTGTTTGCTCAATGCACATCCTGACAGTGCCCCAAGTCATGGGCTGCAGCAAGTGACAGAGTAATCTAGCCCAAATTGCTCTGTATGCACCTGACAATGTCATGGGACCTCACTTGCAAGCATGTATGTGCTGCTGCTGCTGCTGTTGCTGCTGGTACTGCTGCTGCTAATGATGATGCTTTTGATGCTGCTGCTGATGATGATGACAATTGCAAGTTGCTGAGACTGTGCTGCCTGACTGCAGGCTCTGCGCAGCCTGGTGACTAATGAGGCAGTACAGCTCGAGCCGTACCTGCACCAGATCATGCCTTTTATCCTTACCTGCATGGTTGGCAAGAGGCTGGGGGTAAGCTTACCTGCCCAGCTTGGAGACTTTTGATGCTTGTGCGCTCAGACTACATGCCGATACACACTGTTCTACAGTTGTTGTCATGATTGTTACTACCACTATTATTAGTGTCATTGTCGTGACATTTATGCATTGTGTACAGGCAAGTGGGCTGGAAGATCACTGGGCAGTGAGGGAGGAAGCTGCTAGGCTAGCTGCCCTAGTTTGTAGTAAGTATGGGCAGCCATACTACCAGATCCAGCCACGCATCACACAAGCCCTTAACACTGCGTTCCAGCAGACCGGCAACCCCCTCACCACCCACTATGGTGAGCAGCTTGCGTTCACTTGTGAGACTTATATTCTATGTTGACACGCTCCTTGAGGGTAGGTCACAAAAACCTATTTTGCTGGATGCATCTTACTTGGACAGAAATTACCCTGCTTTACAGCAGACCCAGAACCCCCTCATTGCCTGATGTGGCGAGAGGGGCACTTTTGGGGGATCTAAATTTCTGAAATAACTGGGCAAGACTGAACAAATCTGCCTTTATGTGTCAAAAGGCTGCTACCCCTGCAAGTTGACACTGCTTATTAGCAGGGCAGCACTTCTCTGTGTCATGACCTCACTGTATGTTGTCTGAAGAGCTGAGTCCAACAGCCTCACAACAGTGTAACAGGTGTCCTAAAAGAGCCATTTGTGTGTAAGGATTCAACAGGGGCTTACCCATAGTGAAACCTAGTGTAGGTCAAAGCTGCAAAGCTGACAGCGGTGAATTGACTGCAGGTGCCATTGTAGGGCTGACAGCCCTAGGGCACCAGGCTGTTCGCAATGCCCTGTATCCTAATCTGGCACCATACCTGAGCCTGCTGCAACAGCAGATGCACCAGAGCAGCAATGAGATGAAGCGCTTTGAAGCCTACAAGTGCTTTGGGGCATTGCTGCAGGCTGCAGGCTTGGCGATTAGAGATCGCATCAAGTAGGCCTTGCTGCTTTTGCTTTGACAGCAGTCTGTTACTGATTTGCTGTGATGTGTATCTATCACCAGTCAATGTTTTGCTGCATACATTGCTGTTTTGTTGCTGAGGGAATGACTTGCCTTTGTGCTCTTGATACATGAGCAGGCACAAGATAGGCTTTCTCTTTATAGCTTGTCAAGCATGCTGGACGTCTTCAAATGTTTGGCTGAGCTTACACATTGCTTGGCAGGCCTTGGTATGCTGTACGAGAGCTGCTCCGGGTCCTCACGCTTGCAAATGTGGCCAGAGTGTGCAGCTCTGTGGCCTCATTGGCACAACAGTCTTTTCAACATGCAGGTCAAGACTGTTCCCTGCAAAGGCTGGCAAAGAGGACGCCCCTGCATTTGTACCAGAGCAAGAAGAAAGTGCTGGCGCTGATCAACACAGTGATGCAAAAGACCTCAACGCTGAAAACCAAACCGCACAGGGAGGCACAGAGCAGCCAGGGGTTGCAAATGTACAACACAGGGCACATGGAGCATCAGAAGCAATGCACATTGACTCTGCTCTTGACAGTGGCCAGCGCAGTGCTGAGCAAACTACACAAAACGCCCAGACACAACAGTCAGGAGGCCCCAAACAAACGCATGCTGCGAGGCCAACTGCGATCAAAGTGGGTGCAAAGCTGCTGAAGCTGCGCAGAACTCAGATGTCTCCTGAGTTTACGGATTCAGATCAACTTCAGAAAACGCTTAGCAATGCATGGTCGGAAACATGTGATATTGGTCAGCAGCTGGCAGTACTGTATGAGCTGTTTGGAGATGCGCTGTTTACCCATGTACCTTTCCTGCCCTGCATGGCTGCCAGTGTATGATCATGCAGGCATGCCTGACGGCGTAAAAACGATTTCGGATACAAAGAGTGCTGTGCATGTGTCCTTCAAAGAATGCATGATACATGATGGGAAATATGAATGGTGCCTTGCAGTGTATGATACCTGGTACATGCTGATATGGTACGTACGCACAACGACGATGCACAAATTCAGCAGTCAACTGTGGTCAGCGGCATTGCTTCTCACCTCGGAGGGTCTGAAAGTGGGGTAGAGAGGGGGATGGGCTGGGACCCCAAAGTATGGTTTCGGAGCGTACCTATCGGTTTGCCACCTGCACAACGACCACGGCCTGCATTTGCGTTGCGCACCGTTTTGGGTAAAGTACTTGTGCCCTTCTGTCCGATATACAGCCTGATGCAAATTCAAAGTCTCCACTGCCGTGTCGGCCACGCCCATTCTGCTGCAGCCCGCCAGGTCAGGACAGGCATCCGCAACTGTGTTTGCAGGTCGTTCAACTCTTTGCGATATGCAGCGCTGTTGCAGGTCACTTGCTTGCGCAGCCAAGCCTCATTTGCCGGCGCACGACTGCGACCGAACTCTGCTGGCTGTTCGTCGTCACGAAACCGAAGCGCCAGCCTCAAGTGCACAGCACTATTTGACAAGCTCCCCTTTGGCAAAAAGGATGGCGCAAAGAAAGACGCAAAGAGCCAGGTGCCAGAAGTAAACATCGGCAAGATCGAGCTCACGACAGACAATGAAAGCATACAAGACGTCATGGCGTTCACAGGGCCTGCTCCTGAGGTATGTATTTCACTTACATGTCACTTGGGCATAAGAGCATCTGCCCCATCACTGACACCTAAGCTGTGCACATGGCGCACAATTCTGCACAGCGCATAGCCATTACAGGTGTCGCTGCTGAGGCTGCTGTATCAAGCTGACACCTGACCCAAGTGGTCCTGCAAGTTGCTGACCATGAGTGCTGAGCATTAAGCAAAAGTTGATGATTCAAGTCTGGGGTATATGTTTGTTGACGTGTGTCTGGACCCCAGGTTAGTGATCACCAAAGTGCATACTTGCGCTGCAGAGAGTCAATGGCAGACTAGCGATGCTGGCGTTTGTAGCAGTTGTGTTTGGTGAGCTGACCACTGGAAAGTCAGTTTTGGAGCAAGTACCCACAGTACCCTTCAGAATAATCTTCATTTCAGCACTGATATCAGTTGCATCAATTGTACCCAAGTACAGCAGTGGCACATCTCTTCAAGAGTTGACAGAAGCAGCCAGCCGGACAGGCATGCCACAACAGCTCAGATTCTTCAACAAAACACATGAAGTCTGGCTAGGCAGAGTTGCCATGCTTGGTTTCACTGGCCTAATTGGTGTTGAGATTTTCAAAGGCTCCGCCCTTTTTTGACCTTCAGAAAATTTTTCCTGCAAGAGTTGTCAGAATATGGCAGTGCAACATGTGCTCTCTTCTTGATGGAAGTAACCTTTACAAGTTTGCAGCGCTACCGACATTGCCAACATGCCCCAAGTTCAACTTGATTTCAGCTGCCTTTTGTGAATGTGTGGACAGCAGTCATATGGGAACTGTGACTACGGACACTGCATCTGTCAGTTGGCAGCTGCCTTTCTGGAGACCGGCGCACATCAGCACAATCCCTTGCGAGCCATTTGTAGTGTACACTTTTTGTGAGGGTGTGACTGCTCATGCATGTCTAGCCAAATGTATGAGATCAACTGAAAACAGCTGGATTGAGGCAGACAGACAGGGTGGTGACCAAAGTGCACGCAATTTGTTTGCATGCGAGCAGCAAGACCTGACTATGGCTGCGCATTGGTAGCCGCAGCTTATAAGACACGCTAAGTCTTGTCTGTAATGTGCAGCTTGCAACACTGATGAACAGGTGCTCAGCACTGTTTGCCCTTTTCAAGATGCATTGGCATAACTTTGCCAGGCATGCCGCGACATAATGACCTCATTGTGCATGTGTGTCAGGGCAACATACAGGCTGAGCAATCCGTCACTGTAACAAATATGCTAAGTTACACAGCCGGGCTACATCATTGATAACAACAGCAGGGCTCATGCAGAGCATTGAGAGTAGCAACACGACACGTAGTCATGGTGCAGAGGGGTCTTGGCCTGACTGATTTTGATGAGGTCTAAATGGCCAAGCTGCAGCAAAATTAGCAAAATGGTTTAGGCCAAGACAGAGCTGGATGCCAAACAAGCATCAGCAGCATGCGAGCAGCCAGAGCATGAACCAGCAGCAGCACATTTGCAGTCAAGTTTTTTGGCTGCATCAGCCTTCTTGGACAGACAGATGCTGGGCCTACTGCCCCACCTTCCTCTTGCCACGAGAAAGCGCTGCCTGCAGAATCGAGGCTGCATTGCTAGCCTACCTGCTAGTCATCAATAAAGCAAATGCATGACTACTTCGCCTGATGGCCAGTCCCAATGATCAAATCAATGTATTGCTATTGTGCATGCTGGCCAGCCCTAGTGGTAAAGCAAGGAAATCCGAGTCAGTAAAGCTGCGATGGCTATGCTGTCAAAGGCTGTCACGATTCCTGCTGTTATCATGGCTAATCTGTCCAAAATGCTTGCTTCCAACTGCCTTCAAGCATGCATATCAAAACTCAGCACGCAAGACTTGACGGGCACTCTACACTTTGCTGGCTGCTGTGCACCCTTAGGCCTGGCTTGGCTGGTCAAATGTTAATTGACTGGGGACCCCATGTAGAGGGGCTGAGTGGAATGTCGGGGGCATTCAGTCCCTGACAGCAGGCTGAGCACAACAGGCAAGCTTGGCAAAGCTGTTGGCAACACCCTGGCGGGCCTTCCTCATCTTGCCCTTGCACTTCTGCCACCACACTTTCAAGCCATTCTTCTAGGAACTGCACAAAAGCAACAGTCAGCTCAGTCACCGCTTTGGCTGTTGTGCAAAATGAGCAAGTTGAAAGCAGCAACTCAAGCACAGACTATAGAGCAGCTGTAAAGCAATCTGAGTCGTTTGTGAGCTTCCATCCAGGAAAAACATGCTTTGTAGGCACGGAGAAGGTCATGCTTACAATATGGTGACTGAGCATTGGTGCGTAGCCAGTGATAATCATTGTATAGGCACATGCCTTTCCCCATAAAAACACCACATTGCATGTGATGCACTCTCAATTCAGTTGTGCACTACACGCCCAGACAGTTGCTGCATCTGATGTTGCTCAGCATGAAATACTTCGAGGCCAAAACCAGGCGGAGCCATGGCTGTTGTGGCAGGGCGCAAGGAACAAGAGCCAATTCACCTGACAGAAGGACTGGGAGCAGGATCTTGGTCCATCCTGGCTGAAGAGTCATGGGGCAGTGGGCTATGGCCACAATCTGTTGCTGCAGCAACCACAGGCCTGATGGTTGAAGGGCCACTGGAAAGGCCCTGGCCTTGACTGTCCTCATGGTCTGTTGCAGCAGCAACTACAAGCCTGGTGTCTGAAGGGCTGATGGGAAATCCCTGGTCTTTGCTGGCTAGATCTCTGCAGGTTCTTGATGCCATGCTGGTGATTGGTGCCTGCAGACTGAGGCTCATTGGCTAACACCTATGTTCTGCAGCATCGCCTGCACTGCTGCTGTGAACAGTCAACAGGGCTGACATGGCTGCCATCACAAGGCTGTGCAACATTGCCTGCACTGCTGCTATGAGTAGTCATAGGGCTAAAATGGCTGCCGTCACAAGGCTGTGCAACATTGGGCATGCCAGCCAGCATACTTGTCAAGTTTGTACGGCGACTGCAAGCTGCCAACTGCTTCAGCTGTGTGCAACGGCGACTGCTCTGGGATGAAAGGCAACTGCAGGTGACTGCTGCAAACCGAGCTGACTGCACATGCTGATCGGCCTGGTTGCTGTGGTTTGCATCAGCTGGCTTGCCAGGCAAATCAGGCACCAAGTAATCACCACAAAAGCTGATGGGCTTTGCAAGCTGAAGCTGAACTAAACCACTGAGGGCTGATGCCACAGCATCATTCGTGTCACATGAGGAGGCAGTGGTTGCTGCATCATCACTCGAAACTGACTCAGCACGCTGCGCACTGTCAGGTGAATCTACTGATGCGCCAGGCTGCAATTCTTCTGCTGCAGCTAGAGCATGAGCCAGAGCTTCAGGCATTCCAGCATACTTCTGACGCAGCCACTCAACATTCTTCTCCTTGATAAGCACGCCAGTGCCGCGCACTTAGTCAAGCTGAAGCGCTTGGGAAGCTGCAACTCTGTTGCTTGGCACAGGCGCAAGCAACGTGAGGAAGAAATCCAGAGCCCTGTCTGGGAAGTTGCTGCAGGATCTGATCTTGTCGACAATTGGGTGATCCACAGAGGAAAATGTTGCAGCTGCCATGTCAACAGCCTTTTCCTGCAGGAGTGTTACATGTCGTCAAGCAGCTAGTGGCTCCAGAATGTGGAAATGTCAACGCAGACAGCAAGTGATGTGCAATATGACTCACAAAAGTGCTGATGCTGAAGCAGCAGAAGTGTAACACTGCTGCAAACCTACAACAACGCTGACGCAAGAGTCTCTGTGTGATTTTTGCCAAGACACTCAGTCATTGAGTGTCCTTTTGAGTGAGCGCAGTCAACGGCACACAGCTACAAACGAAAGGAGGCTGCCTGGGACAGACAGTCAAGAACAGCAAAACTTACCCACTTGCCATGCGGTATAGCCATTGCTTCATACTGTTCCCACTGATCCCTATCAGCCTGAGACAGGGACCCTGGTGCAGCGCGTGTGATGCCAGCTGGTTCAAAAGGGTGTTCACCAGTCAGCAACATGAAGCACAAGATTCCAACTGCCCAGATGTCAGCTGCCTGACCATTGATGAACGCTGGCCCAAAGTCATCCTCAGTGGTGATTTGAAGCTGCAGAGACTGCAGCTGCTCAGGTGATCCAAAACGAAGAGTTGCACCATCAGGGAGCACCATCTTGCCATGGAAGTCTGCAAAGGACAAATTGCGCATAAAAACCTTGTTGTACAACACATCAAGACTGAGTTTGCACTTGCTAAGGTAGCCACTCAGCATGTTTCTTTGTGCATGCTGATAACATCATATTGGTACAATGAGAACTGCTCCATCAGAAGCAGCTTTTGGCTCCTGGCAAGGCTGCACAAGCTTCAGCTACATCAGATGCTTTTGTTGTGCTGTTCAGCAGACTGTACTGTATAGCAATATGCATGCTGTCATGAATGCCAGCATTGGTGTCTCCTCACCTGGACTGTATTGAGCGAATCCAAAATCTATGATGCGAAAGTCCCAGATGTTGAATATGCCTGTCACTGTATCAAAGATCAGATTGTTGCCTGTCAAATCAAGGTGAGCAATCTGGGCTCTGTTGTGAAGAACTTGTAAACTCTGCAACAAAGGTCAACAGTGTTACATGACGCCGATGGCAAAGCAACTACAGCAACATGACAACTGAAGCTGATGACAAAGCAAAGCAATTGCTGCGGTACTTTTTGCCTAGCACACAGCTGCAGACTTACAAGCAGGAGGTCAGCAGCAAAACTCAGCATTGCGCATTCCCGTCTGAACTTGTCCATCCTTGAAAGTATGCTGCAGACTTCTGTAAAGTCACGCCCTCTACAAGCCTGCACCGCACATGGATGTGGCTAGTTGCCATCAATAGCACAAGAATAGCATTGACACAAAATTCAGCAGTTGTTGGGCAACTCACTCTTGAACAATATATGAGTTATTATCTCCCTGCAGGAGCTCAAGGCATTCCACGACGTTGGGAACGTCACAGCGGTTAGCAATCGCTAAAGCCTTGAACTCGGACAACTCTATAGCGTTAAGATCGATTTTGGCGGTTTTCTTTACAGCCACATCCCAGCCTGTTTTAATCATGCGGCACCTGGAGGACGCAGTCAAACTTCATGCGCTGTTGCAGGTTCAGCATACAAAATTGTACCTGCAAAGGACTGTACCGTTCTAAGCACTCTGTCTCACCCCCAAAACCTAGAAATCTGTCTTCGAGCTTTACCGCGCGCTCGTATCTAGCGCAGTACGGACACAGCTCCATGGAGTGCGCAAGTCTGCAACTGACTGCAAGCTGCGATCAGTCCTTGCGTGCGGCAAACACAAAGGTGCAGTACGGCACCCAAGTGCGTTGCTGCATGCATCTGGCACAAATCGGTACAAATGATTGATTCTGCGGTACAAATGATTGATAACAGATCTGCACTACACATGTCACACAGGACGTTGCAGCGCCGAGCGCGAGCGTCCCTGGCTCTACTGCATTTGTTGTTGTCCTTGTAGCAAACTGCAAGTCCGTCCCTCGGCACAGTGCGCTCCACTCGAAAGTGCCGCTCACAAATCACAGTTGGCTGTGATGAAGGTATGGTTGGACAGGCTCGCACGGCGCAGTCGGCATCGAGAGCGCCCAGCGTATGCTCACATAGCACTGGCTTCCACGCTTTCTGGGACTGAACGGCGTGAAGTCTCCTCGGTCGACGCTGGTGCTGTCACCCCAGCAAGTCTTCCGGCAACTTTGCCAGGCCCCGATGGGCCGTACGGAAGGAAGGTAGGCTTACAATTTTCTTCGAGTGACGCTGCCAGCAATCGATTTGCCGATGCTTACAGCTTTGCCACCCATAACGGCATTGATGTCTGCCCTGCTCCGTCTTCTGACAGCAGGCCAGGCAGCAGTGTTTCACAAGTATTGTCTCAGTATACTGTGGTCAATGCAGGTCTGCAACGAATAATCAGTCCCTGAGAAAGCTGTTGCCAGCTTTGCAGGGCAGTCATTGAGCACCTTGTATGAGGCAGCAACACTGTCGCCGGTCACACCTGCAAAGAGCTCAGACAGCCCTCCTGCATGCGCACCTGCATATGCCACAGGGGCAGTTTAAATTCAAAGTGCTGTTGCAGCCTTGGGCTTCCAAAATACTCCTGTATCACCAGCACAGTACACAGCATCAGGAGCCAGGCAAAATGCAGATGCTCCTCAATGTGCAGTGGTTGCACAGGGTCAGCAGGAGAGCAGGGTTTGTACTGGCACAGACCAGCAACTTGCCGACTGTGGTGCGACAGCAGCTACCGCAGACACCACAGCGACAGCTGCACCCCACGTTGTTGCAGCTGAACATGTCTCCCAGATGATGTCATGAAGCACATTGAACATGTAGCTCACTATAGCATGCTGATGGGTAACAGCCGGAGTGCGCCTCATTCAAATGCAGCTGTCAGGCAGACCTCTCAGCAGTTGCCACCTGCAAAGGCCAATGCAGCAATCGATGTTCCAAGGCAATATGTTGCAACCTTGCAAGCATGTGCAGCCAGTGCTCTGAAAATCAGCCATTTGCCAGCCATTCGAACCTCTTTGACGCCACAAGGTGAAGGATCAGCAAAGCTGAGTCCACGGAAGCAGCGGCGTGCACAAGACCGGGAGTCTAGGCTCCACGCCAATTCTACAAGCAGAGCCCAGCAGAAGCCCATCACAATTGCTGATGCTCCTTGTCTGGTAAGATTCAAAACTCATGTGCAAATTGATGCCTCGAGAAGCTTGCACAGCCATCTCAATGCGTCCAGTCCCTGCTACCGCTGGCATGTCGCAGCATCCTGCAACTCTAGTCGTGTCTTCTGTGCAGCAATCAAAGGAGGCAAAACAGGATTGGGATGTGGCCATTGACCAGTCCAAGTGCAATCTTATGTCTGTCCGGCGCAAGATTGTGGAAGGTAGGCGCAATGCTCGCACAGCTCAAGTCCAACAGCAACAGCAGGAATGCAAGGAGAGGATTGACACATTCAGCGAGGTAATTTGATTTCGCACATTGACGATTGTATTTACTTGTTTCAGGTCTGTAAGTTGTCTGAACTAGTGGCTTACATCAGCACATCTCAGCAGTTATGTGTCAGTTGGCTCACATTCGTGTCCTCTCGCGCAGAAATTTGCTGATGATCTCATGAACTCTGATGGTAAAGGCTTTGAGAAGCAGTGTTTCACTATGGGCACTGCAAAGAAAGATTCTCTCCATAAATGCAAGCAGGTCAGACCAGACACAGCACAGGCCTCTTCTCAGGTAAAGATATGCAGTGTGCCTGAATGTACATAAGTGGATCCGGAGGTGCCAGTACCAAGGAATCGTCGCAATTTGTGCGCGCGCTATGTATGGATGTGCATGTGGCTGCTGTGTGTGCTGTGATCTCTGTTTGCTACTGTCATTCTCTGATTCACCAGTTGAGGCAGTCATGGTCTTGTAAGAAGGCAGCTCTTTTCATGCTACAGAGCAGCAGCAAGAGGTTGTCAAGCGATGATGGGTCAATTTGGGTCCCAGCACCCGACCTATTGCAGCCAGCTGTTGAGGCAACCCAAAGCCAGGTATCAGGGTGCCATGTCACAGCAGAATGTCATGATGCTTGCCACCTGCTCATACACAATTGCCAGTACTGACCTCACACACGGGGTGCTGGTGATGTTGTGATGACAGGCTTTAATATGCTGTCAAACAGTACAATGACAGTTTGCAAGTCTCTGCCCAGCCACAATGACAAGCATTGACATCAAACGCTTTGTGCTGTTGATTTTGACAAGCTGTAGAATGCTGCAGGGCCCTTTCTCCCCCAAAAATTCACCTGGCCTGGGGTATTTGTTGGCTGAAGGCGAATGGCGTGTGAGTTGCATTTATCTCCTTGTATGCAAGTCCTGATCTTGCTTGGCCTGCAGTCAATTTCTGCTCAGATCAGATATGCGCATGATTGTATTCAAGCGCAGTCATTGCTTGCAGGCCAGGGCATCCAAGCATATTCATGACATTGTGGCTTCGAATGACAGGTATGCAATGCATTGCATGTCGAGTCAGGTGACTCTCCTCACAACAACACATGTGTCGAAGGACCATCATCTGTTTCTAATAAGTATGTGCCTCCAGGAACATGACACAGCATGGGCGGCTACTCTTCTTCCAGAAAAGGGAGGGATGTGGTTACTTGCTTGATCTGAAATGTGGAGGAATGCAAATCAAGATGACCACCTCAAACTTCCTGAAGCTGCAGATACTGCAGAGCTGCATCTGCGGATTCTACAAGAAAAGCTCAGCAAGTTACACAAGCCTGCTAGTGCGTATTTGCTGCAGTCAGGGGAGCATTGCTCATGCAGTAATTTGTCCATGCACGCTAGCTGCAGATTGTGTATTGCAAATACCATGTCTGTTGTGCGCAATGTATCTTTAGCTGCAGCTGTCTCAGCATATGCAATGTTGTCTGCAGTCACTGAGCTTCCTAGAGAGGGTGTGACAATATTCACAGGATGTGGTGCTGGAGCAGTGTTGGATGAAGTGTGGCAAAGGCTGGACTTGCTACAAGGCACTGTAGTTAATTCTTTCCAGTTGTGTGAGCCGCTCAAAAATTCAAATATCTCAAAGGCTGTACAAGTCACCATTTTGCCGTTATGATGGCAGTACACAGCTTAATGCACTCCTAACTGACATCACTGTATCAGCAGTTGTTACATGTGCAATCCGGTGTATGGCAGAACCTGCTCTGACTGTAGGTGTTATCGCTGTTCCTCCAGCAGGTGAGACCCAGCTGTTCCGTCTGCTCACGAATGTGTGCAGAAAAGTTGTGAGTCCAAGCTTGAGCTTGGAGCATACAGTACCCCCAGAAAGTTTTGCACCGCACGTGTGCCCTGCTCAGCATGATAGTAAATCAGGCTCAGACTCGATTATCACTTGAGCACAACTCAGCTGCCCAGTGACTAACCATACACTGCATTTTGAATCCAAAACAGGCTTTGCATTCAAACTCTGGCGCGTTCTTCAGATCGTACTTGAGAGTAGGAACGGACTGCTGCGCAGCAGCAGCTAAGTCAAGGGGCAAGGGGTGGGCCAAACGCTGGCAATTTCTCTGGACAGGTGGGGCAATAGCTAGTACAAGTGGTCTGACAGGAAACGGAGGTTTGCTGCCTGCACAAGCGCTACCTGTAGCGCAGGAGAGCCTGTGCAGGCAGCAGGCTTTTGCCCCTTTTTGTGCAAACTGTTGCTGTTGCTTGCCTACTGCTTTGCTGCAGAAACTGGATACTAGGTTTCAAAGCTGGCCTATTTGCCCAAAAGCGTTGACCGTTTTAAAGTATCGCTGTGTACCTTTCTGGTGTGCCAGACAGCCATGAAGTGGGGCTTGCACTTTCCTAGGTGGTGACTGCCTACTGACACAGCACACTTGATCAGCGCATAACTTGCGCAGTGATGGTTTTGCCGGCCGACGACTCCGGATCGAGAAAGGTATGCGCTTGATCTACCTGGCCGCACCGCCGCGCAGATCGGATGATGAGCTGTAGGCACATGTCGGAAGTAGCAGGTATGACCTAGTGGTGCAAAACTTATTGGGGGTACTGTACGGTTAGTCACCGTTCAGTCATTAAACTTCCGTAGATCGATCACTAGACTGCCAGTTGCGTTGTAGGAATTGCGATCAAACCTCTCACCCGCGCCTGAGTGCGGTCAGCGCGGGCATCATGTCTGCAGCGATAGAAGCTGAGTCGTTGCTGCTGACCGCCGAGATAATGGACGGCGAGGAGGAGAGCGTTGTCACTGATCAGCTGCCTGAGAACGTCACGACGATCAACGTTGCCTCAAATTCTTTGGGTACGTCAGGCGCGTTCAGTTGATGAGCAGTTTGCCTCGCTTTGCATCAAACGCAGCATTGTTCCGTAGGCGACCCTTTCGCTGTGACCGCTGTTCTGTCGAGGCAACTGAGCGTAACGAGGAAGGAGTGGTTGAAGTATACTGCAAACCAGGAAGATCCTGATGCGCCGCTTTACACTCAAGGCACGTTGGCCAAGGCGCTCGAGACGCCTGGCAATTCACACCTCGTGACGAACACCAGCTTTCTGACCACCTTTTCTGCTCCTGACTCTCCTAGCCTCTTCAACTTCGCTGCTACATTCAGCAATAGGTGCTCAGCTGCACCAGTCCAGCGCAATTCAAGTCAGTATTGTGATGGCCAGCAAGCTCTAACACAATGCATGCGTGCAGGCACAGGTCTATCTTTGGTCTGCCAGTGCTACGCCCCACAAGCAAGGTATCATACTTGGTGTTTCAGGTTGCTTGTCATATCGGCATGCTTTGCTGTGAGACATGCACAGATAGTACCAACATTCTTGGCGCAGAGTCAAGAACAGAATCCAAATATCCTTGTCTGTGCTCTCATATCACCACCTGTTAAGAGCATAACTTGCAGCAAATAATAGTGTGCCTAGTGTCAAAAATGCATGCTACAGATTACTGGCCAACAAAGACTTTGCAACCTCACAGCTATTTTGCTGACAGATGTCAGTCTGGCAAGGCATTGTAATGACCATTGTGGACGGCACTTATTCTGCTTTTCTGGTTCCCATCAGTATTGCCTTCCTCACTGACCTGAATCACTGGACTTGGACTACAATCATTGATGTCATAGCAGGCAAGCAACTGACCCTCAAAGTTGAACCCTGTTGCCCACTGCATCAGACGTCTTTGCACTGACAGCCTTTACTCAAGGCCTGCGTATGTTTTTTGCGCCAACTGACAAAACTGCCACACTCTTCTGCATTTAAAGATGCTGAGGCACATGACAGTGGCAGGAATGCATACACCTAATGTTTTACATGTCACTGTATGGCTGTTCCATGCTGCAAGTGCTGTGCTGAAAGCTGGAGTCCACGTTGGCTGCTGGCATGCAGGGCTGCTGTTCACTTTGGACATTTTCCTGCTGTTCCACACTGGCTTTATCATCATATGCAATTTGCGAAAGCGGCTGATCATGGATGGCTACTTTGTGGCTCGCTACTATGCCAAGCATGCCAGTCTCTTTGTGGATGTGCTAGCCACCATACCTTCATGGATTGAGGTCAGTGCATCAGCCTGCATGCATGCTGGGTTTAGCTTTCCCTCTTTTTCAGACAAGATGCATGGGAGCGCAGAACCCGTCTGTCAAGCTGAATGTGATTTCACATATGCGTCATCACAGTGCTATTTTAAATGTATAATGGTGTCTTTGGCCTGCAATCTAATGTGAGTCTGTCTGACTGAATGAACCAGGAGCATTTGATATGCTAAACAGGTCTGGTGCTTGCTGTGCAGTTTGTGGTGCTTGTCTTCCTAAAGACCCGCACACCGCCATTGCTGCTGGTGCTGCTGAACTACATGCGCCTGTTCAGGCTCCTCAGGCTCATGCGCTTCCTCAAGGTACACGCCTATCATCCGTCTTTGGCTTTGCAACAAGACTTCATGCATTGGCACCATTCTGTGACAGTCTCATATTCATGCAACACAATTGCCTCAGCACATTGCTGTCCATGCGCTCCATGCAGTGCAGTTTCAGATGTCACGGACATTTGGGCTGAAGACTGTGCATCAGGCAACCGCGTCACTACAAGAAAGCCTTAGATTTGTCATTGTAGCCAAACAAGCCTTAACCTGCAGTCATGCCTTACAAGGTAGTGACTGTTAGGCTTGCTCAACATTTGGTGTGTCTTGATGCTGCAGAATATGTTTGCATCGTTCAGTGGGCAGCTGGGCAAGCGACTGAATGCTTGGGTCTCCTCCACAGTGCTGTTCAAGCGTCTCATCATGTCAATGTCCAGATGTTTCCTGCATGTACTCTTGGATGACAACAGCATTTGGGCTGGCTTGATGCTGCAGAACATGTTTGCATCATCCAGTGGGCAGCTGGGCAAGCGACTGAACGCTTGGGTCTCCTCCACAGTGCTGGACAACTGTCTCATGATGTCAATGTCCAGAAGATTCCTGCATGTGCTCTTAAATGGCAAAAGCATTTGGGCTTGCTTCGTGCTGCAGAACATGTTTGCATCGTCCAGTGGGCAGCTAGGCAAGCGGCTGAATGCTTGGGTCTCATCCACGGTGTTGTACCTGGTCAGCATCATCTATGCTGCTGCAGCGCTCATCAACTTCTTTGGCTGCGTCTGGTACTGGGTTGCTCGCCGTGAAGGCTTGTCCAACTCATGGCTGACTGCTGTAGGTATGAATTCCTGCCAAGATGCATGTGTGAGCCTTATGCTGGTGCCAAACGCATCACTGCTCACGCACCGCTACGTAGCATTTTGAGGAAAATGAGCATTACATGGTGCACAGCAGGATGCATGCATCAGTGGACTTGATTTACAACTGTAGTTCAGACGTTCAAACATTGAGTACCATTGTCTAGACTGCAGGACCTCTTAGCATCAATCTGCAGCAGATTTGGACTGGCAACTGTGACAAAATCTGCTGGACTTGCCACGCCCACCTCCTGCTTATGGCAGCTACCTGTGATAACTGATGAATGCATTAATTGACTACCTGCTTAGCTGCTGGAGCATGACATGCTGTTGACTCAACGCAGCACTGTCTTGCTTGTGTAGGTGGTGCTGATCTGACACAGGCTTCAGACATCCGCCAGTGGGTGGTGTCCCTGTACTTTGCCATGACCACAGTCACGACTGTTGGGTATGGAGACATCACAGCACACTCGACAGTAGAGCAGGTCTGCATCTCAACTGTGCTCTCAAGCAGTCTGCCGCTGCCAGTATCAAAAGTAAAACAGTGAAGCAGCTGCATGGTAGTCATGCTTGAGGCAAAGTGTAGACACACAGCTTCTGACTGATACACAGACTGCAGGCTGACTGACAGACAGAAGGGATGAAGGTTCAAAGCATTTTGACTGCCATTGCCGTGCTTGTGACACGGCTAGTCACCAAAGAGTGTAGTTGCATTCAAGAGCAGCACAACTGCCCTGATACAGTTGCATCTGCACCCTGCTTCATTACATACCACAATCCACACCTTCTGCTTGTTGTTGCTGCAGTTGGTGCTGTTCATTGTTTGTTTACTGTGGCTTGCCCTGCTAGTGCAGCACAAGCAGTCTGTGTCTGAGCTTGCAGATTTCGCTGCAGATAGTCTTGTGACATGCTGTTGCAGTGTGTGGCGCTGGCAGACATGGTGTTCTTTGCCACTCTAGAACCAGCCTCCTGACGCTTTTCCTCAGCACACAAACAACAGTCCCCTGCTGCTGGTGCAGTCTTCGTTGGCGATTCCATGACAGTTTCCTGATGCTGTTGCAGTGTGTGGCAACAGTGATGATGCTGGCAGGCGTGGTGTTCTTTGGCATCCTGATAGGTTCTCTTGGGGAGATAGTGCAGCACGCCAGCACCCGTGCCCGGCAGGCTCAGATGTTCAGGCGCAAGTTTGAGGATGTGGAGGCCTGGATGCGAATGCGCCGCCTCCCTAAGTTCACCCAAAAAAAGATCAGGTTCATTTCAGCGACTGGTCCAAGATTATTTGGTTGTCCTAGCTACTTCAAAGGATAATGCTTTTTTGCCTGGTTGCACATGAGCTGCCTCCCCAAGCTTACACAAAAGAATCAGGTGCTCAATTTTACTTACTGTGTCAAAATTGCATGTCTGCCGGTCTGTCTATAGATCTGCCTGCCTTGCCTGCTTGTCTGTCTGTCTGACTGTCTGTTTGTCTAAGACAGCTAGACACTTTTGCGTGTGCAGTCAAACATAGACATAGCCATGGACATCAAGACATGTTGCATGAATGCAAGCATGGAAATGCGATTTTCTGCCACAGCTAGCGATTTATATTGCAATGTGCCCAGATTCTTCTTTGCAAACCCAAATTCTGTTGTTGAAGCTTCTGAGAGGCAGAACTATGAACAAGGCATGCATGTTAAAGACCCGTGGACATGCAGGAACTATTATGTGGAGGTTTGGGTGAGGCATGCAGACTGGAAGGAGGCAGAGGTCTTTGATGAGCTGCCGGCCCACCTCCGAGGGGAGGTGGCTGCATATCTCATGACAGAGGTCTTTGACCAGGTTGATCCCTTCAAGTACAGCAGGTGGTGTCCTGGACACAGCATGGCTGCTCACAGTTTGCATACATGCAGGAACTACTACGCTGAGGTGTGGGTGCGGCATGCGGACTGGAAGGAGGCAGAGTTCTTTGATGAGCTACCTGCCCACCTCCGAGGGGAGGTGGCTGCATACCTCATGGCAGAAGTCTTTGACCAGTCAGACTTCTTCAGGTATTCCAATAATGATGCCACTGTGACTTGTGTGCAGGCCATCTCAGCTCATGTTTGGTCATGTCTGAGCGTAGTCTTGATTTTACATGTGCAAAAGCGCTGCTGTTGCGTTGCAGTTGCCAAAAATCAGGCCATTTCTTGGTTCAGTGACCTGTTGGCCAGCAGCAATGCTAATTTGGTGCTTGCACCACAAGTCTAGTGTTGAGCCAACCGGTGTTCAGTCAGCAGAGCAGCATGACTACCAGCTGTCTTGACCTTGAACGGTCTAGCTCCTTCATCAAAATGGCACTGTCATCCTCATGCAAGTACCCAGGGTCCAGGAAAGTTAGCAATGTATGTATGTTTGTTGTTGCAGCGCAGCTGATAGTATTGAGTCAAGATGTGTCTGATGTTTGGCATGTCACTGTGGCAGCATGCATTGTGAGCAGAAGCATCTGAGTAACGGACTCAACAGTCAACCAACAAGAAGCAGATGAATGGCTCTGTGCAGCCTTGCTAAGTACCCTCTTGTTGGTGCTTCTGCTTTGAAATGCTTGAGGCTCCTTATGCTTGGTCAGTACAACACATCACGACGAAAGGGATACAAGCATAAACAGATACACACCACAAGAAGCGAGGACAAGGAAAGTCGTGCGTACAGTCAAAGCCTCAGCATGCCAACCACTCCTAAATTCACTGGCCACCATCACCATGTTGCTGCACATATCTTTCACCCATACCCTGTTGGTTGCGCTATTTCAGAAGCTCACTTCTGCCAGCATGCATTTGTGTGCATTCATGAAGATGAGAAGGCAGACTTTCAGTACAGCTTTCTTACCTCAGGCTATGGTCCTGTCCTTCAAACCCCACTGCTGAGTGCTGCTTTCGACATGCTGTGTTGAAGTGTATATACATACAACATGACTGCACACTGACCCAGTTGCAGGAGGTATAGTTTGCATATCACTCCTGCCCACAGAGGCTTGCGTTTCGACGCCTAGCGGTGCAGACCTCTCATCTGTCCTTTTGTCTTTTCTCTTTTAAGTCACATTACTGCCTCCCCTGTCATGCAGTCAGCTGCCAGAGGGGTCCAAGACCCGCCTGGCGGCCCGGCTGACCCCCCAGATGGTGCCCCCAGGGCATGACCTGTGCCAGGAGGGGGATGATGCTGACTGCATGTGGATACTGCAAGAAGGTATGCCTTGCTGAATCCGTCCGTCTTGTGGCGGTACTGATGAGAAAGCCTGCTGTACACACTCTGTCTCATGCTTGGTAGACGGCAGACACGGATTCTGCTTGTCTGCGCAACCGCAATGCAGTCATTGTATGATGCGTCAATGCATGTGACAATGAGTCACTGTATTGTTAACGACCCCTCATAGATCATTGGAGACGCGTCCAGGCTGACCAATTGCTTGCTGCAGCCATCAGACCCTGTTCCTTCCAGCTCGTCGCTTTTCATTATCGCATACTCCAATTGCGTATCTAAACGTGGTATTTGCAGGGCATGCGTTAGCCCTGAGGCGTACCAAGGAGGCGGAGCTGCTGCCAGCGCCAACAGTCATTGGGGAGGCTGTCATTCTGGCAGACCAGCTGCCGGCAGCAGCCATCCAGGCCTGCATTTTACAACCCATCACTGTGTATTACCGCACACTCCAATTGCGTATCTCAATGTGGTACTTGCAGGGGAAGTGTTAGCCCTGAGGCATACCAAGGAGGCAGAGCTGCTGCCAGCGCCAGCAGTCATTGGAGAGGCTGTCATTTTGGCAGACCAGTTGCCGGCAGCAGCCATCAGGCCCTGCACCTTCAGGTGCACCCTGCTGGGCTTTTGTACTTTGGGCAAAAGCCTGTCCAAAGACATTTACCAATGCCAAATTCGATGCAAATCCTGCTGGGCTTCAGAGACCGCTCCTACCATGACACAAAAGGCTGGCTTTGCTGTGCCAGAGCAAATGTGTAGACTTGAGTCTAGCACATTTGCACAAACACCCTTTTTGTCGGTAAATCTGGGTACAGCTCTAAACGCATGCAGTTTCCAGGCTGCTCTGATATCAGGCTCAATAATGTCATGGCAGAGATCTGCAATCATTGCTTTGCTATATTTTGTACAATTGCAAAGCATGCCACTCGAGGTCCATCCTGCTGGGCTTCAGATCACACACCTAAACAAAGACACATTTGCTACTTGCACAGCATCACTGAAGACAATGCCCCTTTGATTTGGCCCCTACAGGCACAGTGCATGCCTAGCATATCAGGCAATGCTGCTTTGATGTGCGTTTTCACACTTGCTCAGCATAAAACCATCTTACCCTATGTCAGACAAGGGCCAGCTGATCCTCTTCTCTGATGATTGCTATTGCTTGCATGATTCATCTGGGTACGCAGCATGTACACAGCATCCCGATGCAGCTCATGTGCCTCAACAGAAGTCAAGAGAGACGTTGTCACCAACTTGACTTATGCTGATGCACAGGGCTCTTGGATCGTGCACAGTGTGGCACTTGGCGCTGAAGGACATCCAGACTCTGACACATGTGTACCCTGAGATGCTATTAGCCATGGTGCAGGCCTTCCGGGGCAGATGGGAGCATCACCTACATTCTATGGGCCCTCAAACCAGGCAGCTGCCCTGCTCTTGTTGCTTTCAAATCACCTTTATGCTGCTTTTCATGCTGCCATTTGCCTTGCACTACTTCTGCCTGCGTGTCCATCTCTGCTTCCACAAGCAAACAGTGTGTGACATTCTGATATGGAGCAGTGCTCAGCATGCCTCCCACTGACGTGCTGACACTGCTGAGGTGGCGAGACGGTCACAATTTTTGCAATATGTTGTGCGCAACTCCCCCTTCTGTCTGCAGAAACTGCTGCTGCTACCATCACTGCCAGCAACAGCGTTCTCTCAGTCTTCCCTTCAGTTCCTCACTCTGTTGTGCGCACCCTCCTGCTTGCGACCCTGGCCTGCTGTGCAAGGTGTTGAGCTGCCAACACATCAAAAGCTGACATGACCTTGCAGTGCCAAATGATGGGCTTGAACCCTGGCAGCTGTCAACACAGTCCTGCAGTGTTGATCATAGGCCATTGCAACATGGTCAACACTGACAAAGCCCTGACTTCCAAGGTGATAAATGGTGTCCTGCGCAGGCAGTATGGGGAGGCCAGCCTGGGAGCAGTGTAAGCAGCTGCTGACACAATTGCAGCCATGACTGCACCTTGGATCAGGCGCCAAACTGACGGAGCCACACACTTCACATGGTCACCTTGCTGTGCGCTGATGGATTCCGTTTGATGCAGACAACATGCAGAGGCCAGTCTGGCGGCAGCACAAGCAGGTGCTGACGCAGTTGCAGCTATGACTGCAACCCAGGTCAGGCACACAATTGCTGGGCGAGCCACGCAGTACATGTTCGCGTGCTTATGAATTGCTGACTTGTGCACTGATGGATTCACTTCAATGCAGGTAGCATCAGGAGGCTAGCCTAGGAGCAGTGTAAGCAGCAGCTGATCCATTTGCAGCCATGACTGCACCTCAGATCAGGCGCACCACTGCCAAGAGAGCCACACAGTACATCATTGAAGATGACTGTTTGCTGACTTGTGCCCAAATGGATTCTGTTCAATGCAGGCAGCATGCCGAAGTCAGCCTGGAGGCGGTTCAAGCAGCTGCTGACACTTTTGCACTCATGGCTGCCCCTCAAATCAGGCGCATCACTGTTGAGAGAGCCATACAGTACATGATTGAGTGGTCATAAGCTGCTGACTTGAATACTGATGGATTGCAGCCATGACTGTTCCTCAGATCAGGCGCATCACTGCTGACATGGCCACACTGTACATGGATGAATTGTTATAAAGTTGCTGACTTGTGCATTGATGGATGTGGTTCAATGCAGACAGCATGTAGAGGCTAGCCTGCGGGCAGTGAAAGCAGCTGTTGACACAGTTGCAGCCATGACTGCACCTCAGATCAGGCACACCACTGCCGAGAGAGCCACACGTTACATCATTGAAGATGATTGTTTGCTGACTTGTGCACAAATAGATGCTGTTCAATGCAGGCAGCATGCCGAGGTCAGCCTGGGGGCAGTTCAAGCAGCTGCTGACACTTTTGCACTCATGGCTGCCCCTCAAATCAGGCGCATCACTGTTGAGAGAGCCATACAGTACCTGACTGATGATTCCTTGCTTAGTTGTGCACAAATGGATTCTGTTCAATGCAGGCAACATGCAGAGGCCAGCCTGGGGGCAGTGCAAGCAGCTGCTGACACAGTTGCAGCCATGACTGCCCCTCAGATCAGGCGCACAACTGCTGACATGGCCACACAGTATGTGCTAGGAGACTTAGACGCTGAAGCTGTTACCTTTGTGCCTGCGCACACCCACCTGGAGCAGTCATCAGAGAGGGAAACAGCTGATAACTTGGCATCACATGTCACAGAGGATGACGCAATAGGGCTGTTAGTGGGAGAGTATGAGTCATCAGGGTTGAATGGAAGAGTCCCAGACAGACATGTTGCAAGAGGGCAGCATGGGGATGCCCTGACAAGGCTGGCACCAGCTCAGCAACAGCCCTCCAGCACATCTTATCCAGTCCCCAAGGCCAGCAGGGTCACTAAGCAGCCCCTGTCAGATGTCCCATACTCTGAGCGTGAAGGTAGCGTTACAGCCGCAGACAAAGAAGCAAAACACATCAGGGCAGCAGTCAACAATGCATGGTCAGGGCATCAGCAGCCGCAGCAGCATCACCAGCACCAGCACCAGCAGCAGCAGCAGCAGCAGCAGCAGCAGAATTCATACCAGCAGCATCAGCATCAGCAGCAGAAGCAGCATTCAGGGGGTGTTCATGATACTGTCTTGACTGCAGCGCCAGACAGCATCAGCATTGCTGTGTCAGCTGGGCCACTGCCTGCTCAGGAAGTGGCACAGCGGCAATTGCGAGACTTGCAAGCATGCTCTGCCTTGCACAGCATCCATGAAGATCATGACATTGGTGCGAATTCGGCACGCTCGTCACATACAGGTACAGGCCTTGCTCCCAAGCTGACATTGCACAAGTCATTTGCATAGCAGGCTATTCAGCTGTAGTAGTATGTGACGTGGGAAACACGCAGCAGTGTACCATGGCTTGATGCATCATCTCGAAGATTTGACATTGCTTCAAATTGGTTCAACCGAAAGTGGGTGCTGCTGAGGGCGCATGTCTTGCTGATCCCCGCCAGTGTTTCATCATGTTGGCTCAGATGCACAAGCTGCTGCTGTGTATACACATGCCAACAAATGCATTTTGTTTAAGTGTAGGCCACCAATGCCTGCAGTGGATGTTGCTAACAGATTCCTCCAACCATGTTGAAATCTCGGTGGCTCAATTAGAACGTGCTGGGGAGACAGCAGCAACTCTGTCAACGCCAAGGTAGCACAGCTGTGACAGTGGAGTTGTGCTTTGCAGGCACTCAGAAGAAGAAATTTGCCCGTCAGATATCACACAGCAGCGACTTCATGCTGAGCTCCGGAGCATGGATGGCAGGGGCTTTTGCCGGCAGGCTTCTGCACCAAAAACACATGCAGGACAGCTCATCGTCAACACACACTCTGAACATAGGCCGGGCAGAAGCTGAAAGCAGAGCAGGCCAATAGGCAGGCTTCTGTTTCCAAAACACATGCAAGATCGCTCATCTGCAACACGCACTCTCAATGTGGGTCAAAAAGCATCTGAAAGCAAAGCAAGCCAGTAGGCATTTTGGGATGCAATATGGGTCAGCCAGAAGGTCCAAGGACAGAAAGTCAATCAGCAGGCTGCTACACAGTGCAAGCACAATCACATGCTATGTTCCAGCATTACAATGCCATTTTTACAGCATGGTCAGCGGTGTTTGTGCGTTTGCATTCAGAGCATTGATTTTGGGCCATCTTGGAGCCAGGTTTGTTCAGGTCCTAGCTTGTGGGTAAGTTTTGCAGGAAAGATGTGCCATTAGTTGCAGGGGAGAGGTCAGCATGTGAGCCAAGCCAGAGTTTTGGTAAACATCCTGAATGTCGTTTTTGCTCTATGCAGAGGGGTTGACTGTCTGTGTGTTGCTGTGCAATGGCACAAAACTTTAAACAATGAATACAATTACGTGAAATGGACTCTTCAGGTGGGTCTTACTGCAACAAGCAGTAGACTCTCCAAATCCATGCCTGTCACTGTGTGACAAGTGTTTGCTAATTTGCCTCACTGCAGATTGTTTGCTCAGGATGCAGGCCGCCAAAAATGGGTCATTGACATGCTATATCTTCACACAGCTACCCACCACCTACTGCTTGTACACGTGCCACACAACAGGCTCAAGATACGTAACATAGCCGCATCAAGATGGTCTGATAATGCTGTATAATTTTATGCCATTGCAATCTGACGATGCTCGACACAAACGCACATGTCGGCTTCCTCTCAGCCAACTTTTGCTTCGTGAGTCAACCTTGTTTGACTGTTGCTAAGGTTCTGCCAGCCTGATCAACAGTTTCAGCGTTTGCAGTGTATTGTCAAAATTGTCTCTGTGTGACTGCTCTACCTGTGCAACAAAGAATGAATTGCACGTCATTGCCTCCTCCTTGTTCTGGCGTGAGGGCGCAATCACAAATCGAAGCAGGCCAAGTTTTGCATGAAACGTCTTCTGGCGATGATGCTCTGTGAGCAGTGGGTAACCTGGCCAAAAAAATTATGTTGTGGGGCAAAAGTCGCAGATATGAATTTGGGAAATGAACCCGCTCCTCCAAACAGCATGCTATTTGGTGGATCCCCTTTGTCGCGAACGACAGAACGGTGTGCAACCGCGACTGACAACCAGTTATGTTTAGCCGTATATAGCAGGATTGCATGCAGGCGTTTCGTTAGGCCGCGCACCGCGGGTCTCAAGTGTAGCGTGCCGGTCGTGTCTGCTTTGCGCAATCGAGTTGACGCTTGGATTGTATGCAAAAAGTGTGGTCCCAAAAGCTGCGATCGCCGCGCAGACGGACCGGCGCTGTAGTAGCGTTTCACCTTGCATCGACCGCTGCATGAGTGCGCCCAGTAAGGCGAAAGAGCTTCGTGCCAGCAAAACCCCAATCCGGGCTTCTGGCAAGCGCGATTGGAGCGCTGAGGTAATTAGTAGCTCGTTTGTGTCGAACGCCTTCAGTGACCGCGGACCCAGCTGACGAAGCGATCTTGCGCCAGCGCTAGGCGGCATTGTCAAACAGTTGTTCATTGGACCCAAAACGTAGCGCAAACAGGCGACTATGCTCTCACGCTTATCCCGCTGCGGTGCAGGAGGATGCTTTGCTGGAAAAGCTGATCCGGCAGCACGGCACCAAAGCCTGGGTGGTGTGTGCGAGACATATGGGCAAATGGAGCAGCAAACAAGTATGCATTGCATGCTTGACCTGTGGATGTGCACCTGCCAGTTTCAATCTGCCACAGCACTGCATTTGCAGCATTGCATAGATCTGTGGGGACTTGTCTGAAATGCTGCACCATTGCTCACTTACAATCCGCCTGATTGCCAGTACAACTCACATGAATGTACCAACAAACCAAATACAACAGGCGCTGGCAGTGTGCAATAATCAAAGCAACGCTGACGCTCATTGGCAATATGCAAGAATCAAAGCCAATCTGACAATCATTGGCAATATGCAACAATTAAAGCAGAGCGAACCATGACTGGCATGATGCAACGATCAATGCAAATCTGACTATCACTGGCAGTATGCAACAATATTCAATAATTTGTCTGTTGCAGTGCCGCCGAAGGTGGAAGACTTTGCTGAATGCTGAGCTGAAGGAGTCTGGTGCCTCATGGAGCCCAGAGGTTGGTACCATTCTTCAGCTCTTGCTCAACAGCTATTGATTCTGAACAGCTTTTGGCATGTACAAAATCCCCCCTTTATGAGGACACTCAATGTAAGGGCACTCTTGATGTAAAGACATTTTTCTTGATAACCAAAGCAGTCTTTACACGGAGAAGTCCCTGTAAAGCCTTATGTAGCGGCCTGCACAAGTCAGCAGCCTCGTGTTGTAGTTTTGGGCCGGTACTAGACCACTTCAACTACATTGTCGGTCGGTGACATCACTCAACAAGTTGTCACTCTTGATTCAGTACTGCAGCAGCCCAAGGGCACTTGGGCGCTGCAAACACATTGCCAGCCAGTGGGATCACTCTCTTGAATCCAGCTGTCGTTGTGCATCCATTCTTGCAACTGCCCATCTGCACTTAGATGCTGCAAATAGATTGTCAGCCAGTAACACCATTCACTGGCGTTTCAACAAGCTATCACTGCTGAGTCAACGCACTGTGAAGACTACCCCCTTGATGAGCTTTACGGCTCAATGCTGTTGATCAGTGCAGAACCCCATGCGATTGCAGCTGCTCAGCATGAATGCCAACATCACATGTCCTCACTGTGATACCATGAACAAGCCCGACTGGCAACACAAGACTCGTGCCACACATACTCACACTTACAGGTGCTTGAATGTGCGAGAATGGTTATTATCACTACTGATATGTCTTGAGACTGTGATTGTTACTATTGTTACTATTTTGTTAGGATCATGATTGTGATTATGATTGTGTGTTGGCTTATAGGAGGATGAGCTGCTGCTGATGGCGCATGCAAAGCACGGCAACAGATGGACTGAGATCTCCAGAATGATTGGCGGCAGGTCAGGGCGAACAATTCTTTGCTGCATAGCATCAATTGCACAACAATCTCAGCAAGGCTGTCAGCGTTGTACCCACATCAGTACAATTGGCTGTGCATGCACAAAGCATACTTCTCAGTCAAAGAGTTTTATCATCAGTATGTTTGTCATGTGCATGCTTTCCAACAGCTATATTTCAACAGCTGTCTTTGCTGTATGGCAAAGAGTTGAGTGCTGATGACTTGTGCCTGCTGGCTGCATACCTGCTGGCATCAGTCAAAACCCTGCTTCGTGATGCATCCCTACTGGCAGCAAGCTTGCTGACCAAAACGTTGCTTTGCAGGACTGACAATGCAGCCAAGAACAGATATGCAGTGATCAGCAAGCGACCGGCGCAAAGGCAGCGTTTCTGCCTCAGTACAGATATGGTCACAGCACATCTGCATACAGTGAGTCCTAGTCTCGCTCCTTCACCGTTCTCAGGAGCAGCTACAGCCTCAGAACCACCTGTACCAGGGGCTACAACTCAGACAACAGGTGCAACTTGCCAAAACAGTACAGCTGTGACATGCCAAGACAGTACAGCTGTGACTTGTGATGACAGAAACGCTGTGGCTTGCCAAGACAGTACAGCTGTGACCTGCCAAAATAGCACAGCTGTGACCTGCCAAGACAGCAAAGCTGTGACTTGCCAGGGTAGTACAGCTGTCCTAAATCAATACGGGAAGCCAGCAGCAGAGCAGGACAGCATAGATGAGGATTGCGACACCATGAGCGCATCATGTGCATTGAGTGTTGATGGCAATGCAAGCTTGCCATTGAAGAATGCAATGACTAACAAGGCGCCACAGCAGCATGTTAGCGTACACAGTACTCACAGCAGAGACAATGACAGCAGCGCTGAAAACGCTCACAGCTTTGGACCCATCAAAGCAGCCCTTGACGTGCTGCACAGTACAGCTAGCCTCATCATTCCTGCAGAGTTAGTGCAGCATGCAAGGATGAAGGTCAATTGTAGCCCAGAGCCACAGCAACCTGTGCTGCAGATTACTGAACTGTCTACCTTTTGTCCAGCCATCTCACCGGCCATGTCGACAAGCTCGTCTTTGCAAGGCTCTCATGCACGGGATGCTGACGCTGCAAATCAGCAGCAGCAGCAGCAGCAGCAGCAACAGGGTCACAAGACAGCAATCGACGATTATGCTGTCAAACATGCTGGTGCTCATCTATGGATGGACTGTGTGTCATCAAGTCTGGGCGCTAATCCTACTACCTGCATAGCATATCTGGCTGGGGTGCTGGATGAGCGGAGGCGGCAAACAGACCCTGGAGTGCAAAAGCAAATCAACAGAGTTTTTGCACGTTTGCAATCTCTGATTGCAGGTGAGCATCTCACCTGGATTCTTCAGCACAAGACACCTATCTGAGGACTTGTCTGTGTTGTGGTGCTCAGCATGACTAAAACAACAGTGTGGTGTACAGCAACAACATTGATTCTGCACAATGTATGATGCACAAGAATACAAGCGACAGCAACAGTGATAGTATAGCCACGGTATCAGTAACAGTCTATGATAATGACACCAATAACAGTATGATTAGTCAAAATCATAATCCTTGTAACAATAATCATCATAACGAAAAAAAAGCAATCATCATTATCATAATATTCATCATCACAATACACATCATCTTCATCATCGTTATAGCAACAATAATCAGCACACTTAGCATGCATTGCTAGGTGTGTGTGGCACAATGGATGATGCATGTCCACCTGCAAGCTTGCTTTGTAGCAATGTTACAGCATGTACCTGATTCTGCTGGTGAAACTTGACCTATTGTGGTTCCCTGATGTTTTATGGTGTTGTGTATGATACCAGGTGGGATTGTGAGCATTCAACAGCAAACCTGAGATGTTGCCATGTCATTGGCACACCTGTGCCAAATCTTGCATTCTGTGTATAATGACATAAGTTTGAGCAACTTGGCAATTTTTTGAGAATTGTGAAACCCCCTTGCTCCATGCAGAGCAGCATCGGAGCAGGACAGCTAACAACAAAGGCCCTGCGGAGCCGCATCATTGCTGTCATGCTGCAGCAGATTGCTATCATGAAGCAATGACAGCACACTCATGCATGAAAGCTGAAGGCCTGACAGCACCAGAGCAGCTGTCCAACCAGACTGCAAAAGCACCCTTTCAAGATGCATGCAAGGCGTCTACAGCATCCTGCAAGATTATGCCTTGCAAATGCATGCCAGCAGCGCCTCACACAGAAGATACAAATTTAACCTCAGCAACTGAACCTATCTGTGATACCAACCTGCCAGCAAGCAAAAGAGCCAAGCTAGACAATGCGGTGCCGCTGTAAGTGCGGGTAACGCAGGTATTGTGAAACCATCAGATGCATCCGAAAGACAGCCAGCTAGTTCAGTTGGCTTTTGAATGATTTGAAAGCTGAGGATGTTCTCAAAGACATCGATTGTCTTTGATGGTCATTTTATTTCCTAGTTAGTAAGAGCCAGTGTACAGCATTCAAGGAAGAAGAGCACAAGTCAGCAGCCACAGGAAGGCTTGATCCACAAGGAGGTGTTGCGAGTCTCTTGTCGTTCCTGGTAGATTTGACAGGTGAGAGGGCATGAGTCTTCTTGTCACAGAACGGTCATGCTGGCTACATCACTTGAGCTGATGCATTGGTTGCATTGCGCATGCAAGATTGTGGTGAGTGATGTGCTACTATATACATCTGCTGGTCCTTTGGGACAGGAGTTTGATGCAGACTGTACAGGAAACATTCTGCGTGAAAATTATGTCCCAAAGACCAGCAGATGTTGTCATCAGTCATGCACCACCCATGCTTGTCATGTCATCCAAAGGTCATCTGCACGGCAAACCCTGCATGAATGAGAACCCAGTAACACATTCACTCAGATCAGATTAGATGAGCATGTACTGAAGTGGAGCTGGTCAACTTTGCACACAGCTGTCTAGTGGGGATGGCGGCCCCGATGTCCAATGAACACAGCAGTTCTTGGTGTTGCTATTCCAGGCAGCTCATTTGCACATGTAGCGCTGACTTGAATGTAATCCAATCTGACAGAGCTGTATGATTGGCTTGCAGGTGGACCCTTTGAAAGTGACAGAAGGGCAAGCAATGGTCACCTGGTTCATTGGATGATGCAATGCATCAAATTGCCACCATATATTGGGCAAAAGGCTCTGTCAAAGCTGTGACAACTCAGTCCTGCTGGCTGAAAATGTGTCCATTCTGCACTTGATGACCAGAATACAACGAAAACCTGTCAAGCTGTAGATCTGTTCTTTTGGGACTGTCATCCGGGATTGTTAACATCAGTCCAGTTTTTGTAACAATTTGTTTGCCTGGAACATCTTATGATTGCTGCATAGCGATAGACTGCTACCAAGTGGATGATGGTATGTTTAAGCTGAATATGCATGCTGGTAACAGAACAACGTAGTGTATGTAATCATTCTGTATATACTATGGTTATCTGACTGGCCACCGACCGTTTGCTGTTACTTACTTGCAGTGCGATGTGGCGTTGTGCATTCAGTGACTAGAACAAGAAATCTAGATATATATAATTAAATATTTTACACGAGACCATCAGCACGGTTTCTTGGTGTAGTTGGTTATCACGTGTGCCTCACACGCACAAGGTCGCCGGTTCGAACCCGGCAGAAACCACAAGCTGCACAAGCTTTTGGCATTCAGATAGCATACAGCAGATTTGTATCCCTGGATGCCCTTTTTGTTGCTCACTGCAGCACGGTCTGACAAGGAAATTCTGAGCGCTAGAATAGCATCAAGGGTGCATGGTCTTCATTCAGTCGCACCTGGAATGCCCCGGGCCTCAGCTGCCGCCTGTGTGCTGTGTTGTCAATTGAAAGGGTTTTGCCCCAGAATTGGTAACGAATCGACAACAGGTGCAAGCTGACTTTGCAACACCTGAAGATGAGCTGCTTTGTAGGAATACATACGCAACATGTATACACCCCATGGATACAAGCGGTTGCTCATATGCACAGCCAACAGGTTGCAGGCAAGTGCTGAACAATTTGCAATGTGTCAGATCTTGATGTTCCAACGAACAGAACGTCGTGGCCGCTGCACGCATTGCACTCAGCAGGCCTCCCTTGATAGTGTCGGCCAGGTTTGCTGTGGCACATGCAATCCAAGATACTGTCAACATCCCTACCAGCACCTGCTGTGCTGCAAAAGCGATAGTCAGCAAAACATTTTGCAGTGCTGAGCTGGTGCGCTAAGTGCACCACAAATGTCAACACAGCATCAGAAATTTTCAATGGTGTTTGTTCAAACAAACAACGTCAATAGTGGACATGGCAAATTTAGTGTGGCAATATGTTTACCATTGGCTGTGATATCATGATCAGTGCTGACAATGTTGTCCTAGGTACTGTCTACACAAGAGCAGGCCATGATCAGCATGGTCAGTGCTGAAGAGTAAAAGGAACGAGCCACAGCACAGCAACACTTGAAACCGGTAACAAGAACCTCAAATAAGATGTGAGCAAAGCTTGGACAGTTCAAACCATACTGCTTAGACTGTATAACACGCAGTCTGCTGCATGCAATATACGACTCCAATCTGAAGGCATAACCTAGTCTATATTAAGAGTACAGCTACATCTCTGCAACTCATGACTGCAAACTTGTCTGACACAACAATTAAGCTTGATAGAAAAGTGCCAGCTGACATCACAACTTACATGCATCTATGAATTGCAGGGATGCATCAGGTCCAATGACCTCATGTGCAAGGTCTAGGTGATTCAAGACACCTGATCAAGGCATCCTGGGCTGCTTCTGCGCACAGAGGCTGACTGTGATGCCTAGCAACAATGACTTTTCTTTCCCTTTTCTTTGCTGATGGCTGAGCCGCCGTTTGAATACTGCGCTGTTTGTGAAAGATGGCTGCAAGCGCATCAAAACATGAAGGATACAAGCCTGGCAGCATGACAGCTGTCCTGACCAATAATTGCCTTGCACACCTGAGCTTGAATTTGATCGCTGACACCATGCCTAGTTGGGGGCTTCAGCAGCATCAGATCTGACTCTGGTTGACCATAATCTTCTTCATCTTTCATGACAGCTGTCCTGACCAATGATCGTTTTGCATCCAACTGTTTTGCATCTTGGAGCTGGATATTGATTGCCTGACACCATCCCTAGATGAGAGTCCAGGCAACAGCAGATCTGATCTTGGTAAACCATCCTCTTCTTCCGCGTTCATGACAGCTCTCATGACTGATGACCATTTTGCATCTTGGAGCTGGAAAGGTTATCGCTAATACCATCTCTGAATGAGGGCTCAGGTAACAGCAGATCCGAGTTCGGCAAACCATCCTCATCTTCATCTTTGTCTTGGGTTCTCCAGCGTGGTGAGCGTGTGCCAATTAAACTGCTGGCAGCATCGTCTGTATTGGGACCGCTATCAGCCTCAGGATCACTTGCCCAGGTAGTTGATAGGTTTCTCTGCATCATCAGTGCAACTTGTTTCAATTCACACTGAAACCAACAGAAGCATTTGCAGGCAGGCCACTGCTTCAAAATGCAGCAATCAGCATCAGGAGCACTTGTCCATGCAGCTGACATGTTCGTCTGCAACACCAGTGAAACGTGATCATTTGCTCATGTTGTGACAGAACATGCACCACGTGGTCATCATACACTGTTCGTGCACCGTCTGTGTTGGGACCGCTGTCAGCAGCAGGATCGCCTGCCCATGTTTTTGATAGGTTCCTCTGCAACATCACCACAAATTCACCACACTATGCTTGACTTCTCCAACGCAGTGTGCATACACTAAGTAAAGTGCAAGCAGCGTTGTGTGTGTTGGGACCACTGACAGCATCAGGATCGCTTGCCCATGTTGTTGATAGGTTCATCTGCAACACCAGAACACAGTCTTCATGCTAAAGCTGAGCAGCATAGCTCAGACTGTGAACAAGGTGCAAGTAAACTGCTAGCAGCATTGTCTGTGTCAGGACCGCAGTCAGCGTTAGAGTCACTTGGTCAGGTAGTTGATAGGTTCCTCTGCAGCATCAGTGTGAGCACTTTTGGGTGGAAAAAGTTGCAGGCTGCCCACCTGTTTTGAATCACGAGGCTTTGCAAAGGGTAAGGCAGAGCAACTCACAATGAGTTTGGCTGGCCAGGAGGTGACTGACTGCAGAGTGCCAGTGAAATGTGGCTTAAGCTACAGAGAATCAGCAAGGAGCGACGACTCTAGGTGATTGATATCAGACGACCATAAACACCAAGGTGTTTGGCAGTGAATGCGGCAGATGTGCTTACAATGAAGTTAGCGGGCGAGCATGTGACTGGTTGTAGCAAAGCTGAACAGTCAGGGATACACCGTTCAGTGAAGTGAAGTGGTGTCTGAGGCAAGACGTATGCTGCAGGAGACAGGGCAGAGGGGCTTACAATGAGGTTGGCAGGCCAGGAGGTGACTGATTGCAGGGTCCCCGCCAAGCCATTAGGGGAGTCACTGTTGTTGGCTCCCTCCTGCTGCTCTGGCTTCTCTGCACTCACAACTTTGCCAGTCAGCCTTGTTTGCCCACTTGTCACTTGCCTGTTCACCGTATCAGCCACTCAAGCACTCACTTGATGAATCAGTTAGTCTATCAGCGAGTCAGGCATGCTAGAGAGGCGACAGACTTGCCCCAATATCACGCTGCCCAGCTTACAGAGGATAGAGCACAATGCATGTGCAACCCTTAACATGCTTGGCAGATGATGTCAGTTCCCAAGTGATTCGCGTGACACCAACGGCATGCAAATTCATTGCTGGACAATAAAGACAGCTGCCATGTATGATTGTATGAGGGCTGTGAGTATTGTGAAATCTGACAAAGGACTTGTGGTAGTACCTGCGCCAGCGAGGCCTAGGTCTTTGCGAGTGATGATGCCCACCACAAACCCTCGTGGCTCCACCACTGCCAGGTGGCGTAGTCCCAATGACTGGAAGATATGGTGAACCCTAGCCGCCACCGTCCGCCGCCTGCAGGGCAAAATTTGCACCATCACAGTATTCACTTGTTATATGGACACTGTATATAGAGGCATTGCCCTAGTGCTGCTTTGGTGCGCACAGTTTCATCTAAGACTAACTTGGTGTGAGAACAATGGGGACAAATGCAGCAAGCAAACAATGTACTTGCATACTGCTGCATTAGTGTTTCTAATTGTGCCTTAGGGGTTGTCACTGCTCCTGGATGGACCTGGCAGGATTTTGGGGACCTCAGACCTAGTGAGCATGTGCAATTCGATCTGGTTGTTGTAAGGGCTCACCTGACTTGGTCACCTGACAGCAAGAGCGCTATGTTCATGATAGTTGTAGGTCCAAGTAACGCGCATGGTTTCCACAGACAGCAACAACTCCTCAGAACACAGCTACATGTAGTGCAGAAGCGCACTGAACAGCAAGAGCCACCACATTTGTGAAGCATTGGAACTTTTCTACAGCCACAAAAGCCTGTACATTATGGCACTCTAGACTTCAGAAAGGCAGCAACCTGCCAAATTTGCAGAATAGCTGTATGCACATAGAGTCTGACCTGACAGCAAGCGGCGCTACGTTCATGAACGGTCGTAGGTCCAGGTAAAGGCGCGTGGCTTCCACGGGCAGCAACACCACCTCATGCTCACTGGGCTTCACTTCATGCGCCCACTGTTCCTCTCTCTCTTGCTCTGCACCACGCTTTGATCAGTACAAGCTACTTCTGGTGAAGTGCGGTGTCGTGCAACGTAATGTAAGATACGGCAATGGGCGTAAGGTGATGTATAGGGATGTCATGGCAAGATGTACGCTGAGGTCAGGTAGGGTAAGGTGAGTTCTGTAAGCCCCTTCTTACATGAAGCAGAGCAAACTTGTGTATACATAATTTGACGGGCTTACCTGATGTGGTGGCTGCTTGGCCTTGTGACTCCTGCACGGGGTCTGTCATGCGTAAGCTGTCTATCACCTCAGGCCGAGATGCCAGGTTCCGCCTGCATGTCATGCCACTGAGCTTTAGCAGTAAATGACCAGGACTTCAACTGTAGTGATGCAGACTCTGTAATACTTGCATGTTGCGTACTGGATCATGGCCAGAAGTACACTGCATCTGGGTCATCCACCTTGTGAAGTACCTATAATTGTGAATGACACATTGCATTTGGCAAAAGAAGATTCACTGGCTGAGCATCTGTGCAACTTATGCTGACGCCAGTGTGGACCACTGACTGCCCCAAGCATTTGCATCTATTGGTGCACTGTTGTCAGAAGAGTGTTCAAGTCAAAGAGCCATTTGCACCAGACACGCTTGACATCCGGGTGCTGAGCATCACAGTACATGGTCAATGAGCCTTCAGGGGCATGTGCAATCGCAGATTTGTGCATGCACATTGTGTAATGGGAGCGCATTTCGCTGCACCTCCAAACGCTGGCTGGGCATGTTCACACAGATTATGGAAAAAAGCAAATTTTGAGCAAAATGAGCTGTTAACTACCTGTGCATATACCGCCTTCTGTAGTAGGAGCGCATCTGACTGTCAAGCTGCATCTCAAGACGCTGGCTGGGCATGTCCCCACTCAGCAGCCGCCCCTGCCCGTCTGTGAACACCTGGTTCTGTAGCAGCACCAGCACCTGGCTGCGCATGATCATGCCCTCCAACCTGTCCTGGAACGCTGACCCTGCCTCTATGTCACTGCATACACAACAGGGCATTAATTCTCATTATGTACGCCAAGTATGTGCCTGTTTGCAAAAGCACTTGCTGGCTGTGGAAAGATGATTTTGCAGCAGCACCAGCACCTGGCTTCGCATGATGATGCTTTCCAGCCGGTCCTGAATCGCTGATTCTGCCTCTACGTCACTGCACACACACCAGAACAGAGTGCTGTCAAGCACTCAATGTGATCTGCTGTCCATGCCAGATCTGACACCGGCACCTGGCTGTGCAAGACCATGCCCTCCAACCAGTCCTGAAACAGTGAACCTGCCTCTATGTCACTGCAAACACGAACAGACAACAAGTTGTGAGTTGCATTTGCGATCTAAGGCTCTGTTGTGTGGTGCCTGGCTTTGTTGTGTGGTGCCTGTTTGTTGCTGTGAACATCTGGTTCAGCAACAGCACCAGCACCTGGTTGCGCATGATCATGCCCTCTGACCTGTCCTGGAATTCTGGCCCTGCCTCTATGTCACTGCGAACACACACAGACGACAAGCTGTTGGTTGCATTTGCAATCAGAAGGTCGTTTGGAGATGCCTTGATGTTGCTGTGCACACCGTGAACAGCAGCAGCACCTGGCTGCGCATGATGATGCCCTGTCCTGGAACTCTGACCCTGCCTCTGTGTCACCGCACACACAAAACCAACAAGTCGTGAGTTGCATGTGCAGTCAGAAGCGTTGTTTTAGAATGTCTTGATGTTGCTGTGCACACTGGGAACAGCAGCAACACCTGGCTGCGCATGATGATGCCCTTGAGCTGCTTTTGAAATGCTGACCCTGCCTTTATATCACTGCACACACAAATACACATGCAGCTCATTGCAAACAGCTGGTTCTGCAACAGGAACAGCAACAGTGTGCATCAGACGCCTCTTCTGTCAGCAGCACTAGCACCCGGCTGCACTTGACCATGCCCTTTAATCGGGTTTGGAGCGCTGATCCTGTCTCTATGTCACTGCCCACAATCATTGTGAGCATCTCACCAACTACAGGCCTGATTTCAGCATCAAAAGCTCATGGAATTACTGAGAATGCCAGTACAGGGGAGCCGGAAAGTCTTGATCAGGACATTTGCATGAGTCACAGCTGTAGCAGTGTGA
>BDIU01000433.1:0-31640 GCA_002118135.1 Trebouxia sp. TZW2008
GTTATCAGGCACTCAGGCCAAGGGTAAACCCAGAGATACTTGGCAGTCAACTGTGTACAAGGATCGCTCTGCCCTTCATGTCCAGTATAATCGGTTTAGGTTAGCACATGATTGAACTGATTGGGGACAGATGAACGCCTCTGTGCGTACCTAGTTGGGCCTGCTGAGCCTGCCTAGCCCACATTTATCACGAACGAACGAACGAACGAACGAACGAACGAACGAACGAACGAACGAACGAACGAACGAACGAATGAATGACAGGGTTGTTAGGTGTCAACATGTTGCACTAGTGCTCAGCAGTAGAGGCAAGCTCACTATGTCATTCATAGGGTTTGGCAATGGCTTGTCTGCAGTTGACCCTACACTGTCTGACAACAGTAGACAGGGTCTTTGCCAAACTTTGTTGCTGGCACAGTAAGAGAGGGCTCAACGCAAGCTGCTTGGCCACCCAGCAGAGCAAAACGCAAAAGCTTAGCAGATGTCAGTTGGTAGCATGGTATGTCAGCAGCAGCAGCATGCACAATATGTCAGCAACAGAGCTTGGCATATGTGATGGCTGCTGTTGACCCCACAATGCCTGACAACAAAAAGCAAATCCTTTGCCAGAATCTGTTGCTGGGACAGAGAGAGCTTTGAATGCAAGGTGCTTGTCAACTTTGCAGAGGTTCAAGGCTGCAGAGCATTTTGCAGGTGTCAGTTGGTTGCATGAAGCGTTTGAAGCAGAGACAAGCTCACTGTGACAGCAACAGAGATTGGCATAGGACAAGCTGGCTGTTGACCCCACAGTGCGTGACAACATTAAGCAGGTCCTTTGCCAAAATGTGTTGCCGGGACAAAGAAAGGTTTCAGTGCAAGGTGCTTCTCAACTCTGTAATAGCATACATCTTGCACAAGCTTGTCAGGCATCAGTCTGTTGCCTGAGTGTTTTGCAGCACATTTTCCTTGTGCCAGCAACAGAGATTGGCATAGGATAAGCTGGCTGTTGATTCGTCACTGCTGGACAACAATGAACATGCGTTCTGCCAAAAGTTGCTGCTGATGTAGCAAGAAGGCTTAAGGCAAGGCGCCTGTCAGCTCTGTACAGCTGTAACAATGCGAAAGCTTAGCAGGCGTCAACTGACTGCATGAAGCGTCAACAGCAGAGACAAGCTCTCTGTGACAGCAACAGAGTTTGGCAAATGATGTGCCTGCAGTTGACCCCCACACTGCGTGACAGCAGAAGGCAGGTCCTTTGCCTCTGTTGCTGATACAGTGAGAGGCCTTGATGCAAGGCGCCTGTCAGCTCTGTACAGCTTCACCAGCTTCACCAATGCAAACTTTGTTAGGGGTCAACTGATTGCATGAAGTGTCAGCAGTAGAGACAAGGTCACTGTGACAGCAACAGAGTTTGACAGATGATGTTGTTGTTGTCCGCTCATTATTGCGTGACAACAGCAGACATGTCTTTGCCAAACTCTGTTGCTGGCGCAATGCCTCAATGCAAGTTGCTTGTCATCTCTGTAGAGCTTCATCATTGCAAAAGGCTGTCAGGTGTCATTTGTGTGAGTGCTCTGCAGCAGACACAAGCTACTTGTGTCCTCAAACAGATTTGGGCAAATGACAGCTTGCTGTTGACCCACAGTGCGTGACAACAGCGAGCAGGTCCATTGCCAAAGTCTTGCTGGCACCGAGATAGGTTTCAGTTCAAGGTGCTTGTCAATTCTGCAGGGCCCAGTCGCTGCGCAAGCTCATCAGGCGTCAATCTGTTGCACAAGAGTCCAGCAGCAGAAACAAGCTCACAGCATCTGTAACAGAGTTTGGTATGTGACATGGCTGTTGTCGAAGACTCACTGCTGAGCAATAGCAGACATGTCTTTGCCGTAACCTGATGCTGGCACACCCACAGGTCTTGATGCAAGGTGCTTGTCAACTCTGCTGAGCAGACACAGTGCTTGTATCTTTTGTTGAGCATACGGGCAAGCACTTAACGCCTGCAATGCTGCGGAAGCACAGCAGCTGTCAAGTGCCTGCAAGAATACCCAAAGGAAGATACAAGCTTCACTGTGTTGGAACAGGGTTTGGCATACGACATGGCTGCTGTTGACCCTGTTTTGTGTGACACATCTGATTTGCCTAAGTCTGTTGCTCATGCAATACAAGGTGTCAATGCAGGGTGCTGGTCAAGTCTGCAGAGCTCAAATGCTGCGCAAGCTTGCCAGGCATCAGCATGTTCCATGCGTGCTCAGCAGCAGAGACAAGCCCATTGTCTCATCAACAGAGCTTGGCAAATGATGAGTCTGCTATTCCCTCCACACTGCCTGACAATAGCAGGCATGTCTTTTGCCAAACTCTGTTGCTGGTACAGGGAGTGGTCTGAATGCAAGGTGCTTGTCGATTCAGCAGAGCTTCAACGCTGTAGACGCTGATCAGATGTCAAGTTGTTGCACAAGTGCTCAGCAGCAGAGACAATGTGGCAGTAACAGCGTTCGGGGACATGGCTGTTGTTAACTCAAGACTGCTGGACATTGGACAACTGGACATCAGCAGATATGTCATTTGCCAGACTCTATAGTTTGGCAAATGATATGTACACTACTGCCGCCACACCGCCTAACACTAGTCTGCCTGGCATTTGCCAAGTTCTGTTGGTTGCATGCGTGCTCAGCAGCAGAGACAAGTACACTGTGCCGGAAACAGAGCATCAGTTGGCATGTGACATGGCTGTTGTTGACCCCACACTGGGTGACATTTCTGCTGTTGTCTCTGCCAAACTCTGTTGCTGGCACAGTTGCAAGGCCTTCATGCAAGAAGCTTAGCAACTGTCAACTTAGCAGAGACTCAGCGCCGTGCAAGCTCAATAGATATGAGTTGGTTGCATGCATGACTTGCAGCACAGAGCAGGTCGCTGCGCCATGTAATGACAGGATGTGTCAGCTGTTGAGCCAACACCGCTGGACAGCAGCAGGCATGTCTTTGCCACATTTGTTGGTGGTGTAGCAAGCGAGTGTCACTGCAAAGGTGCTTGTCATCACTGTAGACAATCACCATTGCAGAAGCTTGTCAGATGTCACTTTGTGGCCTGAGTGCTTTGCAGCACAGACAAGGACACTGCGCCAACAACAAGCTCATCACAAGACATGTCTAGTGGTAATTCCCCACTGTCTTGCTATAGCAAGCATGTAATGTGCCAAAATCTGCTGTTGACAAAATAAGAGGCCTTGATGCAAGGTGCTTAGTAAATGCTGCAGGGCATAAATGAAGCAGAAGCTTAGCGCGCATGCTCAGCAACAGAAACAAGCTCACTGAGCCAGCAGCAATGGTTGGTGAATGTGATGTTTGCTACTGAGGCCAGGCTGCCGCACAACAGCAGCCTCTTCATTCACCAACAGCTGTTGCCGGCACATGAGAGGACTCAACGCAATGCAAGCACCAGCTTTGCAGAAGTTTGTCGCCGCCAAATCTTGTCAAGCATCAACACATCCTTTCCGAGACTCTGTTGGCTTTGAAGCGAGAGGTCTTCTTACAGTCCTTTGCAGCTCTGTACAGCTTGACCATTGCAAGAAGGTGGCCACAGCTCATCACATGCAGCAGCAGTGAGACTTCACAGCTGCTGAAGCTCTCTCGAGGCGCTCAGCTCAACACTTTGTAGCTCGTGGCATCTTCAGACAATGCTTGCAGCTCAACATGTGATCCTTATGGTGCATCAAACTTTCTTGCAGTTCAACATGTTGTGTGTGACACTGTCAATAGAGGGGCAGTCTGTGATAGATCTGTGATAGAGGGGTCAGAAGGCCGGAACATTCATCTTGTGGCGTCAAGTGAACGCAATTGATGATGATGGATTGTGCTGACCAGGAAAGCATGCAGTCAGTAAGGTGCTCTCAGCAGATGCTGCTTTCTCAGTTTTGTTCCCTTTGTGCTTTCATGCAAGGCAATGCAAATCAAGCTGGTATGAAAGGTCCAGAGACTGGTTTCAAGCATGACTGGCAGAACCAGTGTAAATGTAGGTCAGGATGCACAGCGCTGTCAACTTTGTTGCTTGGTGTTGCCGTGCTGTGAAGGCGCTGTCAGCAGTGTTGGTATCTAGATACGTATCTGGTCATCACAACAGTACTTCGTGCTGAAATAGCTGTGACCATTTCCCACATGTCCTGTGATGTTGCACCACATAACGAGCTACATTGAGATCAAGTTTGTGACAAATCCATCTGTCTGCATGATTAGTGGCATCCTGTTTACTGGCTCAGTGTACTGGAAGCAGACTCCCAAGACTGCACATGACATCCTATTCAAGAACATGTCCTTCGCTTTGCATGCTGTTGATCAGGCGTCACAAGCAATGCCACGTTTGTGTGAGAGTGTCGCGGTTGCTCGTGCTGTTGTACAGTCAGCCTCTTTGCTCCAGGATTGGCCTCATGGCGTATTGCTCACAATTAAGAGGCATTGGCTGCAGATGCCACGCAAGCTGCTGTTCTACGAAATCTCGCTCGGAACAATTTTCTGTAAAGTGTTTTGTTGTTGATGGCAGAGGAGCTGTGAAATGAACACTTGCACATGCGCAATTGCCAGCCGCAGCCTGCAAGTTCCGCTTGTTAATGAGTTACTGTGACTGTTTGGTGTGCGCCATCTTCAATGTGATGGCCACGAGAGGTTGACACTGCCGGTTCATGATGTGTGAATCATGATGCATGCCCTGGACACTTCAAATCTTGTGCAGGAGGAGGCACATTGATTGTGCATGTCAACAATGCTAAACCTGGCAGACACGAGGAAGCAGCAGCACAACATTTTCTGATTCAAACGTCAAAGTTGATCCAAATGACTTAGCTTGGCGACCAACCCTGTGCAGCCCATGCCATTTCTTCGACACAGTCCTGAGCGTGCGGCAATGATGATCTAGCACACTGCAATGCAGTCGAAACACAGGCTCTGCAAACCGCATCAGCTTTGCAAAGACGGCCATGCCCAGAACCAGTGTTGATCATGGTCTGATATGCCACAAACAAGCGTACTTTGCTTGCTGGCCTGCATGTATTGTCCTAGGCTTCCTGTCGATGCAATCATGATTGCACAGCAGACACTGGTTCCTGACTGATATCAATTGCTGTTTGGAAAGACACAGTTGCTGCTCAGAGTGGAGCAAGGCTTTGCTCAACTCACACTTTAGACTAAGTCTTCCTTTGCTGCCAATCATGGCTTATTCCAGACGATCATTGTATGCCAAAGAAAGCTGCTGCGCATTCTGGTTGGGAGCAGCACATCTGCGGTGTGAGCTTTGAGTGTGGACCATCGGATCATCATGGCCGATGCACGTCTCTATGTGCTTTCTGCAACATGCTTGATCTCTCGCGTGATAGGGTCTCTCTCAATGCCCAGGTGAGAATCGTAATCTGGATCTCTTTGGATTCTGTCCTCGCGAGCCTCTTTGTCAATCTGCAGTGCGACACACACATTTGTGTCCAGTTCTGCCATTGCACATGCTGTAGCCACATGTTGTGCCGTCAGCTCTGTAAATGATGCCTGGGTGCTTTGTAGTAGCATGCAACATGACCTGAACAGATGAACTCAAATGCATGCAATATATGGCAAGCAATGCTAAAGCCAAGCTACAAAACATGTATAGACTCTCGAAGACCCTTGTGAGAACATAATATGTGTTGCAGCAGCAACATTGAAAACGCTTCGCGAACACCTCATCTGAGACACTGTACAGCTTAGCTTCATACATCCAAACAGACAGCCTTGGTGTATGCAGCAGAGCTGTTGAATGTTCACTCGCTGGATCAATTGATCCCATAGAATCAGGCAGACAGGTTTGCAAGACGGCTGCTGCCCTGACCTGAATCTCCTCAGGCGTCTTGGCATTCTCAGCAGCATGTATCCTTGCCAAAGCGCTGTAATTGACCGCACTCTGCAGGATGAAGTCAGCTTCTTCAGGGTCTAGGGCTCTCAGCTTCTTGGCTGGGTTGCCGGCCCAAATCTCCCCTGTTGGGACTGTTGTGTTGGGCGCCACAAGACTGCCTGCTGCTACCATGGCACCTTTCTGGACCTGCAGGACTAATGTGATCAGCAAGTTCATAATGCTATGTTAACAACCTTGTGATGGGTGGACAGCTGCTTGATAACGTGTTGAACTTGTACATTGTCCGAGGCCTGCAAGAAGACTGTCCAAATTGCTGATCATCTGAACACCCATGTGCTGAAGACATGGGAGTGTCCTGCTGTGTGTCAGCTATTCATGTGACTAACAGATTGCGTACAGGAGTCACGAGCGCTGTTTGCTGACCCCTCATGTACAAAGAGCATTTTCTATCAACAAGCGTCCAGATGCCGGCACTGAGGTGCCTGGAAGTAAGCAGCAGGCACTTTACTTTTTTTTTCCCCTCCAATACAGCTGGTCAGTCAACACATTCAGCATGTGTGCATGACATGGCTAGGGCAGCAAGAGTGCACGAACCATAAGCATAAGCAAATGATAGGGCTTGTGCACGGCCAAACCCACCATAGCAGTCCCGTGACACTGTTACACCCAGCTCATTCTGTTGTTCCGGCATGTGTTACAAGCAGATCTATCAGTGCCAGCCTGGCTGTGTTTACGCTGCAAGCACTGAGGTAATGCAAGACAAGACTGAGACTGCATCTATTGCATGCAGAGAGGACCTGGTGGCGAAGTGATGCAGCATGGCAAGGAGAGTCTATGGACAATGTGCAATTCCTCGGCTAGTCCATCAAGTGGAGAGCCTGAATGAGGAGCTGAAGAGTGGTCATAGACTTGCAACCTGCCACCACCAACCTTGCTGCGTCCTGTCTGCTGGGCATGCACGCAATGTGCAAGACGTAAAAAAGACCAGAACACGTAAAACAGGCTGACTTTGTGCTGGACAGGACGGCTTTGCACATAGTTGTTTGAAGGCAGTGTATGCCTTCTGTATGCACCTAGCAGGGGTTTGACAGCATGGTGGAACCTCGCTAGCAAGCATGCAAATGGGGTAATGCATAAAAGAGACTGTACCGTAACGCCATCTAGCAGAGTCGCCTTCATGCCGACAAGGCTGCTGTCCTCAATGGTACACGCATGTATGGTGGAAGAGTGTCCTGCATCAAGCATATTTGTGTGTGCATCACGGTCACATACATTTGCAGGAAGCAACAGGCACTACACTGCTTGTACTTTTATCATGACCAGACAGTAGAAGAGTGCCCTACATCAAGCAAACTGAGGTGTGCTTGGCACTTTTGTATACTGCAAAGCTGGCTGCTGCACCTGCCAAGAGGCTGTGAAGAGATCAGGGGTGCAGTGTCCAAGTTTTGCGCCAGACAAAGAGCAGTGCAGCGTCTGGTTGTTTGCATGACATCGCTACTGCCAGTGAACATGCAGCATCCTTTGCACTGTTATGCTATGCTGTGTATGCTTGACAGCTAAGCAAGGGCAACTTGACAAAATTGCACATGCATGCATATTTCAAGAGGCTTTGGGGCAATCCTACCTATTGTGACGTTGTTGCCAATGATTGTTGGCAAGGCTCTATCCTGTGCATTGTGCTTTGCAACATGTACCACAACATTGTCCTGAATGTTGCTGTTCTCTCCAATTTTGATGCTGTTCACGTCCCCTGCAAATGCAAGCCTGTGACAAACATAGCAGGAGCCATACCAAGCAGCATCTCCAGTGCATCAGGGCATGTGAACGCCAACTGCATGCAGACATAGCAAGCATGCAAGGCTACATATGGAGTTGGTGACCCAGTGAGCTGATCAACTTGGCCTACCTCGCAATACGGCGCCATACCACACAGATGAGCTCTTGCCAAGCGAGACATCACCAATCATAGAAGAATTGGGTGCAACAAAGATGTCCTCAGCTAGCTGCGGCCTCTTGCTAGCATATGCTTGCAGTGTCTGGTGTTTTGACACTGCAGGTGCATGTCAGGGACAGCCTCAGCTGTTTTATGTTGCAAACATGCCCCTCGATGTCAATGCAGCAGGCATTCAGCAGGCATTCAGCAGACATTGAATCCGAGCAGAAGTGAGTCTTACATGTCTCTCTGTATGCATATCTGCCTTGCATGGCTGCTCCCATACTGTCGATGGCCTGCCCGGCGGTCCGAATGGCAGTGCCAAGGCTTTTGATGATCGCCACCGCCATATTGAACGCAGATCCTTGCGCCGGTCACAACGCTTTGCTGTTATCTGCCTGATTCGTCCTGACAGAGAAAGCGTTGATGCTGTGTACTGTGGCGTTCAACAAACATAATTGCGGCTCATGCCGTGAACAGGCAATCTGAGTGTCAATCGAGCTTTCTTCGGTGTCAGTGCTGTCGGTATGATCCGTCTGACATGTATCGCAAGGGTAATGTGCTGCTTTTGTCAATTGTGCATAGTCGATGAACCTCATTTGCTGCCGCAATAAATTTGCACAATTAATGAAAACGGAATACAATTTTGCAAGCGAGCTAGGAAAGTCAGGAAGGCGCTCAGTGCGTAGCGCTCAGTGATCTTGTACGCATCACACTAGTTTCTATCGATCACGTCCGGCCTCGCCCTGATTTACGTTTGCTTGGCGTTGTTGACAGACCTGCGTAACACAGCTTTTGACATCACGTCATAGTCAACTTAGTTCTGCCACAGTGACAACACCACTTGAACTTGTGGCCATTGCCTGTGGCACTGTCGGGGTCTGTCGCAGAGGGCTAATCCTATCAAGCTCAGGGCAGCATCACCATGGCGTGCGCCTGTGCTGCCCTGTATATGCTGAATCTCAAAGGAGACATCTTGATTCAGAGAACATACAGAGACGATGTCGAGTACGCTCAGCCTTGCAACTGCTAGCTTCTCTTGCCTGTAGATCGCAGCTGTTTGCTTGCAAATCCTACCTTGGTCCCGTACCAACAACAGCTGCTGGGCCAGCACCTATGCAACTTGTCTCAGTCACTCATGAGCTGAGCTAGAATTTGAATGTGCCCCTTAACTTGATCTGCAGGCGCAATCTTGCCACCGCTTTCCGTACACACATCATCAACTCACCAAAGGAGACAGAGCATGTATCAACTTCTAGCCCTGTCAGGGTGCTGGGCTCCTGCAGCTTTATGTACATGCGCCACAATGATGTGTACATCCTAGCAGTCACAAAGAGCAACGCCAATGTCATGCTGACCTTTCAGTTCATGACCCAGGTATGCCCCAACTGTTCAGGATACGCAGAGCATACTCCTGCATCTTTTGCGGTTTCACCTTTTATGCAGATCATCTGTTTGTCTGATGCGCATGCACTGACTGCAAGCTTGTGTGTTGTGTGTGCTTCAGCCTTTTGGTGTCATTTTTTGGCTTCTGTTGCAGATTGTAGCTTTGTTCAAGAACTACTTTGGCGGAGAATTCAGTGAACAGAGCATCAAAAGCAATTTTGTGCTTATCTACGAGTTGCTCGATGAGATTCTAGATTTCGGCTATCCTCAGGTACATGCCAGCTTGCAGCTGCCAGCCCAGTAGCTATAGCAGTCTAGCTGTTACCACACCACAAGACTGTTGCTGCCCTTCTCATCATCAGGCATCAATGACTCTGCATGGCTCCAATTGCAAAGTTCTGTTGCGTCCCAGCCAAAAGTGCAGTTGCTTGCACAGCATACTGACTTCAACTGCTGTCAATGTGATTGGGTTCTGATGCTTGCTTGCTCAGCATGCTGACCACTGCTGCTGCCAATGTGCTAGGTTGTTGACGCCAACATCTTGAAGCAGTACATCTTTCAGAAGGGCTTCATCACAGAGTCTGCCAAGCTGAAGAGAGAACAGGAAGCTGCCAGCTCCACACTGCAGGTACCATTGCCTCTGTCTTGATCAGCAAATGGTCAACATGCAATGCAGTCACCATTGCTGCGGCACAGAGGAACACAGACTGCTCTGCATCTAGCTGTTGCAATCTTTGGCTGATCAAGTCAGACTGATCCGGTCCATCTCTGCTGACTGCAATAGTCACATACCTTCCAAAATCTGGCTTGCAGAGCGCTCACATATACAGCTTAATGGCAGTCGGGCAGCATCTGAAATGTGTTTGACAACATGTGTCACATGACAGCATGTCAAATGTGCTGCATCATGCAGGTGACTGGTGCTGTGGGCTGGAGGAAAGACAACCTGCGCTACAAGAAGAACGAGGTGTTCCTGGACATCGTTGAGCAGGTGTGTGCATGTCCATAGGCAGTACATGCTTGAGACAGACCTCACTTGAGGGACCCTTGCTGCTGGACTATGTCATCAGCCATCAGCGTTGTCATCAGCAGCAGCAGCAGCATCATCATCATTTACGCGCTTGCTAACAAGGCTCCAGGACCTCAAGGGATGCATACAGCAGCAGTGAAGCGCCTCCCACAAGGACTTCTGTCCACAACTGTTTTATACCATGACAGTCTGGCGCCCTTGATGCCTTGCATTCAGTCATTGTGCAACGGCTGTGAGGCGCTGTCTGGCTGTTTGTAAGCACAGCCTTGTCAGCAAAGCCAAACAAAATAGCAGTCTGCTTAACAGCACAGACATCCAGGAGGTTGTGACGCTGTACCTTGGCTATTTCAGCGCCAAAGTCAGCATAAGTAATCAAGCATAGCAGCAGATCTGCTGCCTCTGCAGCAGCATAGCTATGCTGACTATGAAGTCAGTAGAGTCTTTTGACAGCCAGACTCAAGTACGCAGACAGTTGTCTATGCAACAGCAGCTGCAATCCAGATGTCAACAGGCACAATGGCATATCAGCAGGCAGATTCAGCAAGTTTGAACCTTCTCGCATGGGCAGCAGCTTATCCCATTGAAGCTTAGGCTGCCTGGAACAGTTTTTGGGGAGCAGCTGCACAAGCTCAGATATAGCCTGTCCCAGCTAAACTCTTCTCGAAACAAGATCTGTGCACAGACAGCAGGTCAAGACATGCATTTCAGAGACTGATGCCTGGTTTGGCTTTGACGTGCAGGTCAACATGCTGATGAGCAACAAGGGTACCGTGCTGCGGTGTGATGTAAATGGCAAGATTGTGATGAAGGTGTTCTTGAGTGGCATGCCTGATGTCAAGCTTGGATTGAACGACAAGCTGGAGGTATCACTGCTGTCACTGCAGTCTGCTGCACAAGCATTTTGGGTCTTGTGATGTCAAAGCATATATGGTATCTACCTCCTGGGCAACAGACTGATGACTTGCTTTCTTGTCTCCGATTCTATGCACACGGTCGTTGCGCACCACTCGCACTCTGCTTCTGCTTGCAAGCTGTTGACCAACAGCAATGAATTTGTCCGAGATGCCAGATAGTCCTTGTAGCTCTGGCAACTTGTGACTTTGGCTGCATGAACAACAGGAATGAAAGCAATTAGCCGAGATGCCAGATGGTCCTTGTAGCTCTGACAACTTGTGACTTGGGCTGCATGCATCATGGCTACCCAACAGAAGACACACAGCAACAGAAAGTATTTGAACATTTCCATCTTGTTTGTGCTTGTAACAGCTTGCACCTTTGCTGATCTCAGCTGCTTGGACACTGTAGCTGTTGCTGTCTGTACTAATGGTCTAATTTGCAGCCTCATGTCTTCATCTGTGTATATACATCAGGTACTGGATGTCTCGTACTTGTTTGCAGGATGTGACATTCCACCAATGTGTCAACCTGGGCCGTTTCAACACTGAGAAGGTGGTCAGCTTTGTTCCACCAGATGGCGAGTTTGAGCTGATGAAGTACCGCTGCCAGGAGGGTATCAGCCTGCCCTTCAGGGTTTTGCCCATCATCAACGAGATGGGCCGCACCCGCCTTGAGGTAAGATTAGGGAATTATAGCTCCTGTTCAGCGTTCTGAGCATGGACCATGACCTCACATATACATGATGCCACACATGCTTTCAAACTCTGCTGCCAGGAGGGTCTCAGGCTGCTTTTAGGTTTTTGCTCATCGTGCGTGGAATAGGTCGCACCCACCTTGAGGTGAGACCAGCAAAGTTGCAGCCCTTAGGGGCTGTGCATGACTCATGCTCATGAAGCTGCTCATACCGTCACAACTTGCTGCCAAGAGGGTATCAGCCTACCCTTCACGGTTCTGCCCAGCATCAATGAGATGGGTTGCACCCGCTTTGAGGCAAGCACACCAGACATGCTGTCCCTTTCTGAGACTTTTGTGTACAAAATGTAACTTTAGCTGCACTGACCGTGAGGTAGCAGCTGCTGTTTTGGGTTGATGCAACCAGGCAGCTGCGCCACGCACGGTCAGTGCAATATGCAGCAAGTGATTGTGCAACATGATCCAGAATGAGATACTGCAGCTGTGCATGGCGATGCAAGCTGCAAACAATATTCTGCACAGAAACACATGTTGGAGTTGTGCATGGTTGATCATGACTTTGCAAAGCTGGTAATTGCTTGCAAGATTGATCTTCTGCCCCTCTGCTGGTGCAGGTGAATGTGAAGGCCAAGAGCGCCTTCAACAACAAGCTGTTTGCCCTGAATGTGGTCATCAGCATACCAGTGCCAGACAACACAGCCAAGGCTGATATTCAGACCACACAAGGTGAAGATAGTTGCTTGCTGAAGTCATTCTGCACATCTTTGTGACAATTATGTCTCTGTGACACTTGTTGTTAATTGCATTGTGATCTTGCCGAGACTGATGTGCATGCAATCCCATACAGTTTCAAGCATTGGTTTTGGACAAAAGTCACTGCCCTGCCATTGTTGCTGAAGTGTCAGCGTCTAGCTTCTTTCCCGACAAGTCTGCCATTTTGCTACACATCACAGTTTCAGGGTTGCATTAGCTTCAGATGTGCCGCTTGTGAGTGAAAGCACCGGCTATGTATACAGCAACAATTTCAATAAATTGTCAAGCTGTTACATGTGCTGGCACGAGCGCTTGGTGTATCTTAGCTTTCAGCATTGTTGCACTACTGTTGTGTATACTACAATGATCTCATGCTCCCATTGATCCATTCTCCCATTTTGTGATCAACCTTGTGCTTTGCACAGGCAAAGCCAAGTATGATGCCAAGAAGCACGCACTAGTGTGGAAGATCAAGCGCTTCACAGGGCAGACTGAAAGCGCCTTGGTTGCATCAGTGGAGCTGATTGCAACCACCAGGGAAAAGAAGGCTTGGGCCAAGCCGCCTATTGGAATGTCATTCCAGGTCAGCTTCCTTTCCGCGACAAACCTTGTAGCATGACAATGGTATTACTTGCGCAGCTGTTGACTCTTTCACACAATCGGCATAGCAGCATGTGGTACCTACGTCTCAGTATATACGTCACAATGTTTATCAGTACATCGCCTCTGAACATATGTGGGTCCAAAGGAACAAGGATCAGCCATAGCATCAGCTTGATTGCTTTGCTTTGGCTTGCACAAATCTAGATTTTGGCAGTAGCTTTTATATAAGGAACTGTTGCTGCAGGTGCCAATGTTTAGTGCCTCTGGATTGAGGGTTCAGTATCTTAAGGTATGGGAGAAGAGCAATTACAAGGTCGACAAGTGGGTCAGAAAGGTGTGCAAGTCTGGCGACTACAGCGTACGTGTCTGAGAAAGGAAGCAATCACGGAAAGCTGAAGCAGTGCTGCCTAGCCAGACTGGCAGTGCACAAAATTAACAGCGCTGCAAAACTGTGCTGTGACGATTTGCCTGCTTGAAATGAATGCAAAGTCTTGAAGCAGCACACTCATTTTGACCAGAGGCTTTTGCAAGCAGTGTGCATGTGTGCACAAGCCCAAGTTGACACAGCCTGCAACAGCGCTGTGCCAAACACCTTACTGCGCTAAAACGCTGTATGCTATGTATGAAAAATTGTGCAATCTTGATGTTGGGCAAGCCACACGCCCAGCTGTTTTACATGTCATGAATAAGGACTTATGGTCAGGCAAGACGCACCGGCCCATTGGCAATGAAACATAGCGGGGCTGGCGGTACTGTCTTGTTGAATGAGTAGGCACGCTTGACAGTGCATGAAGGCAGCACCACAGCAGCAATCATTGCAGGAGGCATTATGCTTCCTGTTGAAGCATACTGGTGGCGCAAAAGAGTGGATTGTAACATGTTGTGAACCCAAGACCCTTTGACTTGACATCAATGCCATGGGCAGTTCGTGATGTTCAATCCAACCCTGAGAGCTATCGGTCATGCTATGACACTGTCACAGCAAATTTGGGTTGATCAGACTGTTTGTGCTTGTCTACAGCTCATAAGTCACACTACCAGAGTCTGGCAACCGGAACAGCTGTTTTAATACAGAGATGTGCGCCATGCCATCAAGCAGCAGCAACCTGTGTAACAGCTGTAGAGGTGGCATAGCAGCTGTTGACATGAAGCCATGATGCCCAACTTGCTACAAGGCTTTGTTGCAGCAAGTGGCAATGATGTGTCTAGATGACTGTGAAGTGCATCTTGCCGTTCATGAAAGACCAAAAAGTTACAGGCTGCTAATTTGAAATCTTGCATCAGTGGTCCATCACAAAAATCCTCACCAGCCCAGCTTTTCAGCAGCTTGAACTCCATCCTTTGCTTTTGTGTGAGCTTTCAAACCCGTGAAGTCAAACATACGGATGCCTCCACAAAAATTGCATCTTAAATGCTTTTGTGGGAAGTGTGCTGGCTCCTTTGGTCCATTGCCGCTACCTGACTTGGGTGATGAATGTGGAGCATGTAGTATTGGTGAGGCTTCAGGTAATCTGACCTTCTTAGCTGCAGCATCTTGCAAGTTTGCATCTACTTCTGGTGATAGTTCTGGCAGCATTGCATCGAAAGCCTTGCGCTTGAGGGGGAGTGCCACTTGGACATTTCCATTGCATTGTAAGTTTTGCTGTGGGCGGCTGCTTGGTCAGGTTGTATTGAGCTTTCCAGGCATGATAATTTCAGTGATTCTGGTTGCTGGGGCCTCTTTGTCCGTATGCTTGCCTCATGTTGAGCTTGTTGTTCAAGCTTTTGACGTGTGTACTCGTCAAAGCCTATCACGCCATATTTGTTTTGCAGAATTGGCAGAAGATGAGGTTTCCAGCAGCTATCGAACTTGATATTGCCACAACGAGGCCTGCACACCCCGACTGTTTGGCGGGGGAGATGCCGATACTCCTCCGGGTCTAGCGCATATTGCATCCAGATGCAGCACTCTGGCACGGAGTGCTTCACAAGGCAGCGCTTGCAGCAGCGGATGCTGAATTGCCAGTACACTGTTGTGACAGCCTTGGCGCTTTTAGCCTTGCACAACATGCACCCAGAGAAGCCAGCTAGGCGCAGTAGATCTCGAGGCTTCAGCTCAGGCAGCGCTGGACCAGCTCTGTGAGCCTCAGCTGTGGCTGCCTTTCGCTTGTGCTTTGCTGCTGACCAGGCTTTTTGCCACATATTGTCCATTGAAGGCTTTGAAAGCTGCTTTGCAAACCATCTGTCCACACAGGCGAGGTTGAGCAGAGATTGAAGCGACTCGCTGCAGACTGCAGGAAGTGCCTGCAATATTTTCAATATTGGCTCCGGCAGGTCTTGAAAAGTGGTCATGCTGCTGGCTGTTGAGACCCGCTTCGTGTCGAGACAAATTGCGCGAAGACCTCAGACGCACTGCAAAAGCAAAGCAAGATTATAGAAACAGCAATGTTGAGTCAGCTGACAGTCTCGCGGTCTGGCATATCTGCGAGATTATTGCAGCACTCCCAAGCCGCTCACTGGCACGTTTAGCTTACCCGGTTAAACAAGCTTTGAATGCAGCTATGCAGCACATGGTCCAATTGCCTGTGTGGTATTGCAGTTATTAACCATGATCAGTTAATTGCACCTGGGACGCATGGCAGTAAACAGGCATAATAGTCAGCAACGAGGCAATGTGTTGCTTTGCTTGGACCACATAACGATGTTTGCAAGTTGCTGGTTCTTGCTTAGCATGACCAACCTATCACAAATCCTCTTCAGCCCAGCGTTTGAGCAGCTTCAGGTTCGTGCTTGGCTTTGCGCTATCTATCAAACCCCTGAACTTGAACAGACTGCTGAATCTACGGAACTTGCATCTTGTATCATAGCATATGGTATGCTAGCAATAGACAGCGTTTTCATCACAATATTTCTCAGATGGGGGGATCGCTTGCTGGTGGGTTTTGTCTTTTGCTGCTGCTGCCAGACTCTGACAACACTGGTGGCCGTGGTGCATTCAGCCTAGCTCTCTTAGCTGCACTACTTTGCAGGCCCAGATCTATCTCTTGCAGAATTATTGGCAAGATAGGATCAAAGGTCTTGCGCTTGAGAGGCCTTGGTCGACTGCAATTTTTGATGTAAGTGTCACTGTAGGTGGCGGCTTGGGTGAGATCTATAGAGCTTTCCAGGCACCACATTTTGAGTGATCTACATTGCTGATCCTTTTTACCCCTTTTGCTTGCTCCTTGTTGGGCTTGTTGTTCATGCTCTTGGCGTGTGTACTCTTCACAGCTTTGCGAACCATACTTGTTTTGCAAGATTGGTAGTAGATGAGGCTTCCAATAGGATTGAAATGAGAAGGCGCCAGCACATGGCTTGTACATTTCAACTTTTCGGCTTGGAAGGTGCTGATATTCCTCAGGCTCTAGTGCATACTCCCGCTTGATGCGAAGCTCTGCCATGGAGTGCTTGATGAGGCAGGTTTTGCAGCAGCGGATGCTGAACTCCCAGTACACTTTATGAATCCTCTTGTCGCTGTTAGCCTCACATAACATGCACCCAGTGAAACCAGCTAGGCGAAGGAGATCTCGAGGCTTGATCTCAGACAGGGCTGGACCGGCTTTCTGTGCTTCAACTTCAGCTGCTGGTCGGTTCTGCTTTGCTGCTAACCATGCTTCATGCCAAATGCTGTTCAACGAAGGCTTTGAAAGCTGTATTGCAAACCTAGCTGTCCACACAAGCGAGGTTCAGAAGAGATTGAAGTGCTCTGTTGCAGACTGCTGGCAATGATTGCAGTATCTGTTCCATGATAGGCTCCGGCAGGTCTTGAAAAGTAGCCATGCTGCTGGCTGATGAGGTCCGCTCTGTGCCGATGATCTAGCCCCACAGACTGCAAAGGCATAGCAGAATTTAGGAAACAGCAATCTTTTTCGACATATTTGCGCTGCGCCGTGTCCGCGAGATTTCCGCAGCAATTGGTTTTGAGTCAGGCGCGTTTAAGTTACCTGGGGAAGTAGGTTTCAGATCAGCATTTGCCTTTCATATATAGTGGAGAGAAAGTGAAGACCCCTGAGGCCTGCAGCTTGCCGCGCCTGCTGTTTCTGCTGCTCGCGCATACTTAGACATCTCCCAGCACAAGGTCCAAGGCACGCATGGAAGAGACCTGCTGAGGTTTGTACAATTTGAAAGTTCACTGCTCCAGTGTTCTGCCCCTTCTTCTTCGTCGCCTCTGTGGACATGAACAAGAAACCATGACACTTGTTTGAGACTCGAAAGTCTCTTTGACATGAAAGTACCTGTGACAACACTCACACCTAAGCTGATGCATATGCTGCACAGTTTCGCACAGGACATAGAGTTTACAACAGTTGTTGCGTTGTTTTGAGCAACACAGCCAGAGTCTGGTAATTATAAAGGATATCCAGCAGCAGCAGCCTATGTAGCAGCATGTGTGGCACAGCAGCTTTGATGGGACCATCATGCACAGGCTGCTGCAAGGCTACGAGGCCGTAGACAGAGACAAAATCAATATCCACCAATGTACAATTTTGACACTCAAAAGCAAAACAGCGTATGTTGTATGATCTTGAAACACATGACTATTTGCAAGCTGCTGATTTCCACCTGTCATGGACGCTGCATCACCACAGGCCCTACCAGCCCAGCTTTTCAGCAGCTTGAGCTCCATGTTTTGCTATTGTGTGTTCCTTCAAATCTCTGAAGTCAACCATGCAGATGCCTCCACAGACATCACATCTCAAATGCTTTCCAAAATTCGAGAAGTGCGCTGGCTGGTGCGTATCAGCACGGGTGGGGTCTGTGGACATTCCCAAGCACCATGGTTCAAGGAGTTCTGCTTGCTGACCCCTCTCAATCCTGTGACCTGTATCGTGTTGAGCTTGTTCTTCAAACTTCTGGGGTGTGTACTCCTCAAAGCTTTGCACACCATGCTTGTTTTGTAAAATTGGCAGGAGATGAGGTTTCCAACAGCTAATGTGTTTTGCAGAGTTCCTGTGCCGCGGATGGGGTTTGTACAATCTGATTTTCTGGCTAGGGAGGTGCTGATACTCCTCTGGCTCTACCGCATACTGCAGCTTGATGCAAGTTTCTGGCAACGAGCGCTTCACAAGGCAGTATTTGCAGCAACGGGTTTTGAACTCCCACCACACTTTGCTCTCAGCATCAGAGCCGCATATCATGCACCCAGTGAAACCTAGGCGCAGCAGATCTCGAGGCTTCAACTCAGACAGGGCTGCACCAGCTTTCTGTGCTGCAACATAAGCTGCTGGTCGTTTGTGCTTTGCTGCTGACCATCCTTTATGCCACATGCTGTTCGACAAAGGTTTTGAAAGCTGTTCTGCAAACCATCTGCTCACACAGGCTAAGTTGAGAAGGGTATGAAGCGAGTCATGGCAGACTGCTGGCAGTAACTGCAATATCATTGCCATCATGTGCTCCGGCAAGTCTTGAAATGTGGTCATGTAGTTGGCTGCGAGGACCCGCTTTGTGTCGATATGTCTTACGCCAAAATCGCAGACGCACTGCAAAAGCATAGCGAAATATGTGAAAGAAGTACGACTCAAACGGACTGTTCCGCGCTTGATCATCTTCGCAAGCTCATGGTAGCAGTTCGGACGCGCGCAACGGGGTGTTTAGCTGACCTAGGGGAGTTTTTGTCTCTCAAGTACAGTGGCGACAATATGCAGGCCTGCAGCTTGCCGTATTTGCTGCCGATGCTGGTTTCTTGCAGCTCCTCTTGCACAAGGTTCATGTTAACCTCAGCACTCGGACACAGAGAGCAGCGCAAAGGCTTTGCGCAGGGTAAACATTTTGAAAGTTGACTTCCAGGTTGACTTCTGTTTTGTCGCTTCTTCTTCGTCGCCCTTGCGGGTACGAACGAGAAGCCATGACACACAATTTTGTGTAAAACTGCGGTTTCGGTTCAAGGTCTACATTCATCTCATCATTTGCGAGTAGTGTTGCCAAGAAAACAGCAGTGTAGGCTGAGATACTACAGCGATGAAAGCCATGAGCAACTTGATCCTTCGGACCGTCAACGTTGGACCCATCAGAAGCAGATCGTACCCCATCAGACCTGCGTATGGTAGCCGCAACCTGCAGGCGATGTCTGGCAAGGTCTTTGGATTCGGATCGCACAACGCAGACAATGACCCGCAAAAGCTAGAACGTGAAAAGCAGAAGAACTTGCAAGGTGACCCCGCCAAAGGCAAGGAGCAGGAAAATCACCATCTGCCCGGCGCAAAAGGATGGAATGAGGAGCTAGCATCAGACTCAGAAGCATCAGTCAAAGCTGACAAGCACGCACCCGACACCGTAGAGGAGATGCAGCATCTGTCAGTCAAGCACTTGCACGGGCAGGTGGATGAAGAACCAGCAACCGCCGAGAAGGACCCCCTAAAACAGGGCAAGGCAAACCCAGTCAAGTAAAGCAAGTAAGCAAATCAAGCTGTTTGATGCTGCCGGCATTTGTGCATATGATGCAGCTGTATCAGATATGCCAAGGCATGCAAGCTGTACCTCAACCTGCAGTTTCAGCTTTTGTACAATGCATTCCCATCATGAGTGTCAAGTCAACGAACTGAATAATTTGCTGGTGGTGCAGGTAGTGTGTTTAGCACATGGAGTGAATAGATACTTTGGTCACTAGCAGCAGAAGAAGGCATCTGAACGCAAAGATTCCCTGAATACAGCCTGTATTTGCGCTCATGCCATCTGCTCCCTGGTGTTTTAGGCAGATTGGCAGTCGTCTGCTCAATGCAGCAAGCGTATAATCAGCTGCAAGCAAGCATCTATAGCAACAAACTGTTGCTGGTACCTGGGAATTGCCGGCTTTATGAATGCATAAGCAAAACAGCTTTACTCTGTCACGTTGGTGCTAGCATAGTATCACAACCATTTGTAACATTGGCAGGGTCTAGCTTGTTTCATTGTCCGTGTCTCCTCTGATTATGCAATGTTGCGTGGAGTTGCAAGCCTGATCAAATCATGTTTCTTTGTGCAAAATATACACAGCGTCTTTGGCTTACAACAATCTGCATGTAACCTTGCTTGCTGGGAATGGATGCAAGCTTTGCTGAGCAACAGGCTGCACAAAATAGCCGGCGACTTGGCAGTGTGCCTGTCTGATGACAAGGCACCTGATATCGTTCTTTCGACCCCATGCTGAGTTGCTCATATGCAAAGCTCAGTCTTGACTTGATGAGGCAAGCGAGAAGTTAATGCAACCTGAAAATGTCTCTGGGCAGGTGATTGCGCACACCCTGACTGCCAGCCTCGTGTCAATAAGATCATCGGACATAAAAAGGGTTGCAACAAGTCTTGATCAAGATTGAGGCTTTTGCCAGCCCATAAAATACATGCCCAAATGATAGGCCAAGACACCGTCTGTGCATCAGCATACCATTTCGGCAACAATCAGGGAGTCCAACATCAGGCATACGAACTACTTTTGTTGAGCGTCAAGCCTTAGAGCTATAGCATGGCGAAGCATGTCACAACACCCTAGCAACATATTGCCTGAACCCTGCATCGCTGAATCCCCATGGCACCATCCTGTTTACTGATACCCCTTGCCATATCTAGCTGGCAACTTGTCTTGAAGACACATGACAGCCAAACATCAGCACCACGTCCGGTCTTTACGGCACGCCGCCTTCACCCAATCACCAAGCAACCCGTTCAAATCACCAACAGGTGCTGACTGCCGGCCGTACGCTGTAGCGGCCTCCTTCAAATCGTCAGGTATGGGATAAACCCTAGTCCAATTCTTACCCTGGTGCACATGCTCTGAAATGGATTCCAGGATGGCTAGCTGCTGTGCTGGGGTGCGGCAGGAGGGGCACTGAGCCACACAATTCATCTGCAAGACTCAGAGGCAGACTCTTGGTCAATTCACAGCAAGAGGAACCATGAGCAAACTATTACTCATGACTATCCCAGCTGAAGGCTGAAGCAGCACAATGCAGTGCAATGAGCAACGCTATAAACAACAGCTGTGCAAACCAAAGCACTGTACTGGACCGTCACGCCCAGTCAATGCTGCATCACACAAGCTGAAGCTAGCTGATGCAATTGGGCGCTGCTGCATGCAACAAGCTATAACATGCTCACGCAGCCAGCCATTGCTGCATCATCGACACATATTATGCTCAGTGAAAGCTGCACAACGCGGCTTGGCGATGCAGTATTGCTTGTTTGTAGCAACAGAACAAGCCACTCTCACTCAGAAACTTACATGGGTGGAGGAGCACTCCACACCCAGGCAGGCCTGGCAGGCATCATCATAAGCAACAGCCACATACCTGCTGTTCAGTTTCTGCTGATAAGAAGAGCTTACACATTCAGTAGAGCTTACAGCTTGCAGCTTGGTCACAAGCAGCTTACATGCGTGGAAGAGCACTCCATATCCAGGCAGGCCTGGCAGATGTCATCATCAGCAACAGCGACGTCCTTGCTGTTCAGTTTCTGCTGAGTCTCTGGGGTCATCTCAATGTGCCTGTGAGCTCCATCTGTATCAGCAGCATTAAGAGTTACAGATTGTTCCGCATTTCCAGGCTCAAGAGGAGATTGTACAGGTGCAGTCTCTACAGGCAGCTTGTTTGCTATATCTAGGCAGTCCTGACAAATGTCATCCTCAGCAACAGCCACATCCTTGCTGTTCAGTTTCTGCTGAGTTTCTGGGCTCATCTCAATGTGCCTGTGAGCTCCATCTACACGAGCAACATCAGTGGTAATGCAGTGCTCAATAGTCACAGGCTCAAACGGAGGTTGTACAGATGCAAAATTCACAGGCAGCTTCTTCACTATATCTAGGCAGGCCTGGCAGGTATCATCGTCAACAACAGCCACATCCTTGCTGTTCAGTTGCTGCTGAGTTTCTGGGGTCATCTCAATGTGCCTGTGAGCCCCATCTGCAGGAGCAGCACTGGTATTTACATGAAAGGCACAATGTCCTCAGGCTCAACATGAGGTTGTACAGATGTACAACGTTTTGCTGTTATAGTCGCAAATGCCTCAGTGACACTGTTACACAGCTAGAGTTTTCATCACAAAGCCTTTGAGTGGGTGCTTATAGCACCCCATCCACTGCACCCAGGCAGAAAGAGGCAGACAAAGACACAGGCACAGACATAGACATAGGCAGTACAAGGACATCTCAAGACCTGGATCGACCCTCCTGTGAGCATTGTCATGAATTTTGACCGTTTTTGGTCATATTGCTTTGACTTGATATTCCTTTGTTTCATCAACAGAAGCAAGGAGTGTCACGCTTGGAAAGACACAAAGACAGAAATGTTACCTGAGCCAAATCCAACTAGCCTCACAAGGTCATTGATGACATTGCTGAAGAGCACTGCCAAGGGCTTGTGCCGTGTTGATGACAAATTGGGGCTTAGGTTCACCTGCAGCAGATGTACAGTAAACTCTCTTTGTAACGACCGCTTTGGTCATCAATTCGTCCTTACATCGAATCGTCCTTACTCAGAGGGACCACTGCAGTCAGAATACAGTGACTGGTTACCAATGGGGTCGTCCTTACATTGAGATAGTCCTTACATTGAGCGTCCTTACAAAGAGAGTTGAGTGTAACGCTTTACCTCTGGTCTGCCATTCTGCATTGACTCATCAGTCTGTTCTTAACAGCCAACATGATGTAATACAGAATATATAGGGCCAGATGGTGACGAACAATAAAATGTTGTCTTGAGCACCAACAAGGCTTGTGATGCAGCGCTTTGATGCACATTTGAAGCGGACCTGCCTAAACGTCGCAATGTACTGTAAGAGATAACGCAGGCAGGAAGTTACCTCCATGATGTAAGGCCTCAGTTGCCTGTCCAGCATGAAGTCAAAGCGGTACATGGAGAAGAAACCAGCTGAGCCATGTGTATAGCCATCAGCCACACCCTGCACAATAGTAATTATCAGTAACAGCACAAATAATGGCAGCATGCAAGCATGACTCATGGCATGAAGTCAAAGCGGTACATGAAGAAGAAGCTGGCTGACCCATGTGTCTAGCCATCTGCCACGCCCTGCACAAGCGCAATAGTAGAAACAGCTTCACGAAACAGTACCAGCAGCAAACAAAGCAGCATGTTGGCGCAATGCAGGGCACACAGTTAAAGAGTGGCATTGAGCAGGAAGTGACAGAGCCATGAGCATCAGCTCTTTCACAGCAGTATGTAAGCAGTGATGGCAGGCTGAGCATGACACACGATAGCACAGCAGTAATAGCAGATCAAGCAGAGTTGGGACATGACAGCATAGTTAACAAGGATTGCTCTATGGTTGAGTGCTTGTTGAGCAACATGGCAAAAGATTCAGCCGCACCCCTTACCTTGAGCTTGGGTTGCATTTTGAGGAGCAGCTCCAGAATTCTGACCTTCAGCTGCTCCACTAGATTCTCCACATCATGCCCTGCATATAAATGTGGCACAAAGTTTGCATTCTGGTACTATCAGTGTATATTGCGTTTTGAGCACCACTACACACTGGCGGTTGCGTACAGCTGCACGCCTGCAATGCAAGGTAACATTTCACTCAATGTATATGATTGTGACTCTAAACGCTCAGCACTGATGTTTGTTACCGCAGCACCTCAGATTTGATCTTTGCACCTCTTTCTGTAGACACTGATAGCAGGCTTGGAATGGCAAAACGCCTTGTTCTGGCCTTTTTTTGGCTGAGAAACACGCTGTCACAGACCCTGGCATGACGTCTCAAGCCCTAGCATCTCATATTGGTCACTCATCTTCCTCTACGAAGACAGCTAGGAGGGCCTCAAGCTAGGATGCGCCCTAATGCAAATGTTTGTTTGTAGCAGCAAACTGCAAAGTTTTCTGAACCCTACACGGACACCGCAAGCCCCAGCATTTCATATGCGGTCACTCGCCTTCTTCTTTGAGAACAGCCAGCAGAGCTTCAAGTTAGGAAGCGCCCTGGTTCAGATGGTTCTTGGCGACAAACATTACAAAGACCTGAAATGTCTGGAAGCCAAGCATCCCATATTGGGTTGCTTACCTTCTTCTTTGAGGACAGCTAGCAGAGCTTCAAGATAGGAAGCGCCCTGATCCAAGTGCTTTTTGGTGGCAGGGAACTCCCAGGGTGCTGTGTAATGATCACCCACCACATAAGCGCCCACGTTCTGCACAGAGATGTATCCGTAGCAGTTACACAAAGGATGCAGGCTATATGAGCAATAAATCACAATGTAGATGACCAGACCAGGGCAGGTAATTGTGACAAGGCGCTGTGTTATGATAAATACATAGGTGTCCATTCCTGCACAACAAAAGAAAGAGTGCAATCACATCAACATTATCAAAACCCATGTTGTGGCCACATCACAATCATCGGCCATCCAAATCAACCATATCACAATCATCAGCTCACTAAAACAACGGCATGGCACTCTGCAGTATTCGCCCAACACAAAGCACCCACGTTCTGTGTACAAGTAGAACATGCACTTACACAGGCAGTGTTCTTCAGGAACAACAGCCACGCTAAGCATGAGCTCAATGTACAACAGCTGCAAGGTTTTGAGTAATGGTCCAGCCTCATAGGCGCCCACATTTTGCACAACAGAAGATGACGTGCATCGTCAACCAATAATTGTGATTTGATTATTGATTCTCAATTACAACGACACTATGAAGTGAATTGGAGCTGATGCATGACTGTAGGAACTGACTACAGGTTCAACAGTGAACTTAACGCAGATTCAACAGTGGGATCTACGTATTACAGGGAGCAGAAGCACAACCCAGTGTCACTAGGTTCATGCACTGACATTGGACTGAAACTTGATCCATGACTTGGGAAATTGACTGGAGGCTTGATACCAGATTTCATGCAAAATTCAGGGGACTTACTGCAGGTTCAACAGTGGGATATGCGTACTGCAGGGGACATAAGCGCAACACAATGTCACTCTTTTCATGCACTGACTTTGGACTGATATTGAACTTGATCCTTGACATAGAAAACTGACTGCAGGCTCAGTAGCGAAATTTCTGCATAAATCAGGGATCTTACTGCAGGTTCAACAGTGGGATCTGCATACTGTAGGGGACAGAAGCGCAGCACAATGTCATTGTAGGTATAGAACCTCAAAGGGTGACTGCTTGTGATGGCCACGTAGATGCCAAAGTCCCATGACCGCCTGCATGCCAACAATCGCTCAAAGTTGCAATAAATGCACAGAATCAGGCAATGCACTCTGCTGGGACAAGCGCGTGTGAACAGCAGAAGAAGAGAACAAAGAGGAAGAGATGGAATGCAGAAGAATGTGCGTCTCAAGCAGTCTTTGGATGCTGGTGATGGCCACGCATACGCCAAAGTCCCAAGGTCGCCTGCAAGCCAACAAGCTTGTGAGGATGTGTACATACAAAACAAGATGATGAAGTTGTCACCAGAGTTGAACAGCAGAAGAAGAAGAGGAGCAGGAGCAAGAAGATGAAAAGCAGAGAACAATGCGTTTTAAGCAGTATTTAGCTGCTGGTGATGACCAACACATGCCACAGTCCCATGACCGTCATGCCCACACTTAGGTGGAGACAGACCGTCTGCATGCCCACACTTGGGTGGGGACAGACTGCAGATCCGATCAAAGATGCAGGGGGGCGCAATGCAACATGTACAACAGAAGAGGTTGGCAACTGCAGGGTCTGAAGTGAGGTGGTGATGTATCAATTAAAAGGTCCTGTGACTGCGTGTGAAGCCCAAAGTAACAATGTTGCTCATGCAAGGACAGAACCAAACGTTGCGGCAAGAACGACCAACAAGGCCAGAATGAATCGTTGTGGCAAGAATAACAAATACGGTGAGAAGCTGCAGCAGACAGCATGGAACACAAATTGTACTTTAGGAACCAAAAGCTCATGGACCATGGCAAGGCAAAGGTACCTTTCTGCCCCTGGCCTGCTGCTTTTGTATGGGCTTTGTGACATGCAGAGACTACAACTATACGCAGAACAATGCTTGCAGTTTCCTGCACTGTATGCGACTGCAGGTTGCAGGTGAAGGACTCACCCGCCAATGAGCACAGGCCGAACCAGCTGTTGCACCAGGGTGTTGTTCTTGATGTTGGCCACAGCTTCTGACTCTGGCGTGACTGCCTGCAATCAGGTTGCAGCACCTTAAGGTCAATTGCCAGACACTGCAATGCAGAAAGCATGTGAACAAAGGATGGCTACTGATTTTGCTGCACCAGCGCGTTGTTCTTGATGTTGGCCACAGCCTCTAACTCTGGCGTAACTGCCTGCAAGCCATGCCGCAGCAACTCAGAGTCAAGTGTCTGGCAATAGCAGACTCAGAGGATTGCGCTGCAGCGCCATTGTTGTGTCAGCAGCAAGCAAAACTGTGGCAGGCTCAAGCACAATAGGGATTTTCTTGACAACAAGCCGCGTGCTGTGTTGAGAGCAAGCAGACAGCTACCAAGTTTTCACAAACATGGATTTCAGCCCCAAGCACTAAGCACATCATGAGCACCAGTCAAATCATTATGAGCATCGCTCACATACTTGCTATTGAGGTACTACAACCCTGCTAGATGCATACGGAAGCAAGGAAGTGCAAGCACTTTTGTCTCCAGCCACTATGTGTCAGTCACAGGCTGGATTTGCAGTCAGCAGCAGACATACCTGGACACCCTTGTGGCCTTCATTTTTGCGCACCCAGTCATACTCCCCCTGATGCTCTTTAGCAAACCTGCAGACCCATACATTCATTCTGTTCACTGCAACGGTGTGCTAGACAGGCTCAGCAGGCCCAGCTAGGTACCTACTGGAGCAGTCAACTGTGTCCAACCAGTTGGGTCCTGTGCTTACACCTCAGACAAGTCATGACATGGACTAACAATACAGTAAGAAATGATCCCTAATTGCTAACTGCTGACTGAGCAGCTCAAGGGTCAAGGCCATCAAAGCAGGCCCTTGGTCATAGCAAGATTACCATTATGGCACTCAACTGTTTTACAATGTTTGCCAGCTCTCCGGAGGAAATGAACTCTGTTCTTATGCAGTTGAAGCGGAAAAGGCAGGCAATCATTGGATACAGGATACTTTACTTTGTTACATGACATACCATACTGTCTCACGACTCAGTTTCGCCAAGTAAGCAGACTTACTGTAGGAATTGGTCCCTGTTCTTAGGTAGCTGGAAGGTAAGAGGCAGGCAGTCCAGCTTAGGGTTCACCTCTGACAAGTACCACTTGTAGGTGAACCATCCAGAACCTGGCAGTTGATTCACCTGTGGCAAGACTCATCAAGTCAGTCAGAAAGATTATAATGACAGTCAAAGTACTCAATAATTTTCATGGTTAGTGACTGCAGCTCTCAACACTCCTGTGAAGAAGACAATGATTCAAAGTAGCTTTTGGCAAGACAAGACTTGGGCCACACACCTTGCACTTGCTCGGAATGTGGTAAAGTTATTATCCATACTTTTTGCGCAGGCTTCCTGGCGTTTGATGTATTGGAGAACATGGACCACACAAACTGCAGAGTTCTGGGAGTTCAATGATGTTGTTTTGGACTAACGGATCGACAGTACCTTCTGGCCAGGCTTCATTGCCTTGATATATTGGAAGCTGGGATGATGCGCATAGAAGGGGTCACGGAAGCTCCACAGCAGCTTCCAATCATCCCTGCATTAGTGATCACACGCATTGGTGCAGCAGTCTTTGCTACCTTTGCCAGCTATCGCATACTCCACCTTTATCATTCTTATCTTCTTATCGTCATTGTATAGAAGAAGAGTTTTGATGCAAATGAATCGTATGGACACTAGCATCATACAGCCTGGCGTAGAGTCCATCAAAGAGAGTGTGCTTGATCAGGGGCAAGCGCTTGTGGACAATGCTCAGATATCAGGCCTTTGAGGAGCATGTCAAAGCACTCATGCTTGTTTTGCCATTCTAGCATTGCAACTGCAGATAGCATGTGCAACATGTCAAGCTATTGTTTTACATTTAGCTGCAACCTGTTGCAAGCTGCTATTCAAGCAATGATAAAGTCATGCTGAATGGCATCACTTGACGCACAATCAACCATACACAATGTCTATGCACAAAGCGTTGTTGGGCCATGATGCATGAATGTTGAGTGCTTGTGAGTTACATGGCATGCAACTCATGCAGAGGTGATGATGATGTGCTGTTGTGCACGCTTACCCTGTATCATTTGTTTCAACAAAGCCTAGGTTCTGGAAGGCATTCCTGATGTGTATGAAGTGGATTGGTGCAGCCTGAAAAGCAATCAGTAGTGCTTGTCCTCTGTAGCAAGGCTTTGCATTTCACTGCACAGCTCAGTCATATCAGTTTCAGGGCGATGCACGGGTGCGTGCATATTTCTGATACCTTCTCAACAACGAGCTGCCACTTGGGCGGTGGGGAGCCGGCTAAGTTGACGCCGGTGGCGCCATCGGAAACCAGCTGGTTGCTCGCCTGCTCCTCCAGCAGCAGCCTTTGCTCAACCGCTCGTGTCGCTTGAAGATGCGCATCCTCGCTGTTTATGGAGTTTGTCACTCGGAAACCCACGAACACACCGAGCAAAGATGCAACCGCGAGTAACGCCAGCTTCTGGCCATCACTGATCATGTCGTCCTGTCCGCGTCGATATCGTCAAATAACTTTCCTACGCATCTGGCAACACAGTACACAGGTAATGAAATTGGCCTGGCTGGCTCCTTGCGCCCGCTCGGCCGTAAAGCGGCAGGTACAGACCTAACGAGGGAACGGCAGTGCAGCCTTACCCATGTGACCGTGCTCTGCACGTGCCAGATGCAGAGCACTGCAGAGCCTTCCTTGTCTGCATGCACATCACAGGAATGATCAAAGCAAGTCTAACCCAGCAACCTGACTGCGCTAGTCAAATGTTGCGGCCTGCCGCCTAGTTCAGCAGCACTGGTGGTCAGTTAAGCTTGATTTGCAGGCAGACAATGACATCTAGATTTGCAGGTTGACTTGGAGGGATTTCTTTGAAGGGATGTTAATTGCCTGTGCATCTGTACCGAGGTTGCCTTGGTGTTGTGTATGCATTTGCACTTAAGCAGCACCTGCTTGAAGAGTCCTGCATGCCCTTTCAAGTATATACTTTATGCAGCGCCCTTTGTTACGGCGTTACGCTCGACCGCAATTGCCTTGAATTTTTGGGCAGCGCCAGATGCTCATGTTGTGAACCTCCCGAGGCCCGACGCCTCGAGCTGAAGTCGCTCGTCAAGCACGCATCCACAGAGCATCTATCGCGGTTTGGCGCCGCTCATTCACTGTCGCGACGACTTGAGCTGACAGACGGGTGGCGTTTCGGGCTATCAAAGGACGAGCTCAGCAGTGATTGCGCTCTCACGCCTTGCCGCCCTCGTTGGGAACAGTTACCACGTCCTGCTCTCTCCTTGGCCCCAGCTACATCGGGTTTCGGCTCCCCACTCGCAACCACAACCAACACGAGCGAAGCTAGCCTGTTCACCAACAGGCTCTGCTGCTAGTTGCAAGACACCGCAAGGCTTCCTCCAACCGGCACGGTATGGACCAGGCAGTCTGCAACGTTGTTAACCGCCTATTTGAAACCTGTGTATGAGTCGGGCTTCAGCTGCTGACCGGTCATGACCTGTGGATGAACTGCTCATGCCCTGTTTGCAGGCTGCCCCTACCACAGACAGCAGACTTGGAGGCAAGTGATGCCTTGTGCAGGTCAGGTGGTCCCCTGACCTGTATATGGCCTCCAAGCCTGCCGGATCTCGTCAGAAGCATCGAGGCATGCTCATGTCCATCACAACCTCTCTCTGCCTGCTGCTGTGGCTTTCCCTCAGCAGCGGTATCATCCTTTTCAACAAGTGGATCTTGAACCCTCAGCGCTTCCCGTACCCAGTCACGCTGGCGTTCTGGCATATGCTCTTCTGCTCCTTTGTGGGACTGCTGGTCGTCCAGTGCAGATGCATCTCAAAGCAGAACGTGACTTGGAGCACTTGCGTCAAGATTTGCTTCCCAGTGGGAGCGCTCGGGGCTGCCGGTCTTACTCTGGGCAATGCGGCGTTCCTGTACCTTAGCGTGGCATTCGCGCAGATGCTGAAAGCTAACATGCCCGTCATCATGTTTGTGGTGGGATGCTTGTTTCACACTGACAAGTTCAGTTGGGAGTCTTGTGGAATCATGGTGATCATTGGTGCTGGCGTGACAGTCTCCTCCCTGGGAGAATTGCAGTTCTCAACCATTGGTGCGACATTCATGCTGCTGGCCATGCTCTCCGAGGCATTCAAAATGATCTTACTGCAGTCCATGATGCAGCGAACAGAGCTCAGGATCAACCCTGTGAATGCTCTATACTATGTCATGCCAGCATCAACGCTATGTTTGCTGCCCTTTGTTTTGGCTTTGGAAGCAAGGGTTGTGTATGCCAATGCAGTGCTTATACAACCTCAAATTCCTGTCTTAGTTGCTAGTGCAGCAGCTGCCTGCCTCCTGAATGTCATTGCATTTTGGGTAGTCAGCAACACTTCAGCGTTGACTATGAAGCTAGCTGGAATAGTGAAGGATGCCTTTCTGATCGTCTCATCCGCCTTATTGTTTGGCACGCAGCTGACTCTAATGAGTGTAAGCGGTTACGGTGTTGCTTTGACGGGCATTGTGATTCACAATTACCAGAGTATGGCCCAAGCACAGCCTGAGATAAGTGAAACTAAAGCTCAGGACATGTTGGCTGCCAAGCCACTGTTGAACCAACACAAACAGGCTGAGGTGTGATAAAGTTTGACACTGCTCATAGTTGTTCTGCTGCTTGCTGCCTTATGAGCAGCAGACAGGGGGCTGCTTCTACTCATGCAGACTGCCTTTATGACATCTACGGCTTTCTTTGATCCCTTTTTAGTTGTTTTGGTTGGGCCACATAGCCCAGTCAGCGTGGACTTTCAGCGAGTAATGTCTGGTACGGTACGGGATACTTTTTAGTGTGAGTCGTTGCTGTGTCTTGTGTCAATGATGTCTTTGTTTGCCAGGATTCAACACTGTGATGCAACATTATGACAAATTGCTTCAGCAGGACATCTCAGATGATGCCACACGTACGTCTTCCAAATGGAAGGAAATCTGCAAGTGAGAAATGGAATGGCAACACAGGAATCTTTCAGCAGACAGATTGCAGCTGTGCAAAGGCAGGCATTACGTCCTATACAACTAGTTGCGGGGCAACCGTAGTCAAATTACTCGATACCCCTGATTTGAATTTGGGTGTGCCATCGCCACACTCCGAGCGTTCCCGAAAAGCATTCACCGCATCAGGCGGGTGCCATGCAATCAAAGGTGCGGGGACCTGACGAAGCAATTTGCAACAGCTGCGGCACAAGTGATGGCCACTGCAGTGTTAACACTTAAAAGCCTTTTTTGCCGCCCTAACACTGCCTCTGCAGCCTCTCACGCGACGCGCATCGAACGACTTTGCTCCCGTTACCTCAGCATCACAAAGACATAAGGCGTGTTACACGCTGTGTGCTGTCGGGCTCTGGTGAGGTCTGCGCAGCGCATG
>BDIU01000434.1:0-12546 GCA_002118135.1 Trebouxia sp. TZW2008
TGCTGTTGCTGTTGCTGTTGCTGTTGCTGTTGCTGTTGCTGTTGCTGCTGCTGTTGCTGCTGCATGTTTGCAACACTGTGCGGGTCAAACCAGATGCACAGTGTTGCAACTGGGTTGACCCGACGTTAAGCAGGCCAGCGCAATTAACACTGCATTGTTTGCCTGACAGTCATCTGACACCCATATCAGATGCATCAGTTGACCATCTACTTGCTGTCACTCACATGCTGTGCGCAATGTGCATCTCACACAGCATAGCACATCAGGGTTCAGCAGCATATGACTGCTGCAGATGAAAGGAGGGCAGTCAGCACAAGCAGCTGCACAAGCTGCTGCCACCACCATTTCACAGGCTGTTGCCACTGCCATTGCATCAGCCACTGCAAAAGTCACAACTTCAGGTGAATGCTCTCACTGAGCTCAAGCTCAATCAGATGATGACACTAATGACTGCCAGATGCCAAACTCATAATGCTGTCAGTGAATGTAACACGAATCAAGCATCAGCATCAGCATCAGCATCAGCATCAGCATCAGCATCAGCATCAGCATCAGCATCAGCACATCTGTGTACACTCTGACTTAAGTCAGCTGACTAGGTGGCAGTGTGATGCAGGTCAGGGATCCTTTGGCAGCGCTGATGCGTCTGCAGCTTCAAGCGCTATTGCCAGTGCAACTGCTCAAGCCATTGCATCTGCTGTTGCCCAGGCCAGTAACAGTAAGTTCCTTCTGTCCCTGTCTGCTCATAAAAGCTCCTGTCATGGCGCCCATCAGCATAGACTTGGCTGTTGCAACGTTGTCTCCGCCTGAAAATTGTCTGCTTCTGCTCACTGAGGCTCGCGTAACTATGCCCGACAGTGTACACTCTGCTGAGTTCCCCAAATTGTCCCTGTCTGTTGTTTGCCGAAGTCTTTACAATGTGCCTGTGTCTCACATGAAGCAAGTGCTCACATAGCAACACGAGGCTGCACTCCTAAAGCTGTATGAGGCTCAGAGGTCACTTGGGCATGAGAGTATCTGTGACACCACCCATACCAAAGCCGCATGAAGCTTGCGCTGTCATGCAGCACGTCTATGCACTTGAGTCCCTGGTCAAGCAATGCTTCATAAGCTGTTGCTTGGTGCTGCAGATAATGCACAGGCAGTGGCAGCTGCAAATGCTTCCAGCCTGACCAACAGCATCAAGGTAGCTGTGGCCAGAGCCCAGGCCTCAGCAACTGCCTCAAACGGTGAGGTCTTGCATCAGCTCTACACGTCTGATAAGCACATTGCCTGCTTCTTGTGCTCGTTAGAGATCAGTGCAGTTGCTCTGTAGCAAACATGCACAAGCTGTTTCCGCAGCATTGCATGCAGTAGAGACTTTTGCTACCTGTCTTCTGTAGTGCAACTGCATGAGGCATGGGTATGCACGCTTGATTGTGCATTTGTGCTGACTGCAGGTGGCAATGCATCTGCGTCTAGCACTGCTGTGGCCACAGCAGTTGCCACAACAACTGCTACTGCCTTGGCAAAGGCCCTTGCTACGGTATCTGGATAACTGTCAGAGTGGATGTGCATGTTGGCAAGCTACCAAGGCTCCTGCAAGCGGCTTTTGCGGCGTGCCTTGGCACCTTGACTCAACATTAAATCAGGTCACAGACTTGGTATCAGTATCAGTAGCATTGCTACTGTAGCAATGGCAAGGGAAGGCACGTTATCTTTGATATTTCTGGAACAGTGTAGTAGTACCCCCTATGAGGGCAAAACGGCTGAAAGCAATTTGACGGTGGATGTAAGAAGATAATGCATGTGCTGGGCCAGCGCTTATGCATGCTTACAACGACTGACAGGGTCCTAGGGCTATCTAGCAAGCACAGCCACTACATCAAAGCTCTCGCAGAACTTATGATGTCATGTTGCAGCGGTGCCTGCAAAAGGTGCAACCAAACAAGTCTGATGCACATTACAACAGACTCTCTTGAGGCTCAAACTGATGCACAGGAGGCGCAAGAACGGGCAGGCAAAGACAGGCAAACGTTGCCTCTGAGCAGCAGATAAGACTAGTTCTTTGCAAAGCAGACATCGCTGCGCAGGATGTACTTCAGGCCAGACTTGACTGGTGCTGCTTCATGCTCCAAGCAAGCATCCCCATGACGATGTAACAATGCCCGCCCAGCTTTTGGTACAACACTAGCGACCAGTCTGCCCCTGTGCCCTGCAGCACGTAGTCAAATTGAACATGGGACATGGCAAAAGCAAGGTTCTGGATTTGCAAAGCTCCACTATATATTCAAACAAATCGCTGTCACAGACATTCTTGTCTTGGCTTCTCTCTGTTCAGAAAAGTATCTGACCATTCTATGTGAGATGATAAAGGCATGCAAATACTCTGCCAAACATGGTGTCAACACTCTGAAAACAAGCTGCAGCAGGCTCATGATTGAAGTGTTGCACTCAAGAAGCTAAGACATCATCCTTACCATAGAAAAGGGTTTCTCCACCAGACAGCTCTGAGCTGTGTTTTGCAGCAGATTTCTGCTTTGTTTGCTGTGCTGGCTTGCCAGTACCAGTCAGGTATATAAGCAGAGTAAACTCTGTATGCTGCCCATTTGCTAGCTCAACAGAGTCATCCACATGCTTGCCAAAGGACTGCCTTGGCCCATATCTGTAAATCAGATAGAATTCTCAGGTGCTTGCAAACTTACAGAAGCGGCCAAGTTTGGCAGAGATTATGCAGATCTTGGGAGTGATGGTGTAACTGATCAGATGCAACAAGTTAAAACAGCACTTACTTTCCAGCAACTTCTGTTGCATGCTTTTGAAAGGCATTCAGGCATGTCAGGTTGCACTTGTTTCTCACAGGAAGGACGGTGGCAACGGGACTGACTTGTATAGACGTATGTTCGGGTTGAGCCCTACAGCATGATGCCCTTGCTTTACGTCCACATTCTTGAATGTGTCAGCAAGGCTAGACATCTGCCAAAGGTGTTTAGCAAAGTCTGCATCTTGAAAAGCAATGCGCTCGTTGTCTCTATGCGCCTGTACAGCAATCCGGTTGCTGACAACTGTATAGATGTCACTCAAGAGCAGACCCTCATTCTGCATCGCCAGCATGCCGCCTGAAGGTGGGCAAATTTGTGGGGAAAGTGTCTGAAAACCTCTTGACCTCAAGCTGACATCTGAGAGCAAGATGTCGCTTGTGTCCTTTACCTCTCCAAATGCAGCACCCCAACTGCCTTGATGCTCAAACCCGTTTCTTTCAGCTGTCTCTACGAACCTTGCAGCTTCTGCTTCAGTCAAAACGCCATCTACCTACACACGAGTCATCCGTACACTGTCACACAGCTCCTTGTGCTGCTGTGGACCCTTGAGTGCTTGTAACAGAGGCTGGCAACTAGCACCAACAGCATTGGATATGCACATAAGCATAGTCAACGCTGCATACTGCTTTCACCTGTAATATGTCCTGTTGTACCAAGGGCACAGCCTTGAGACCCTGCTTCTGCGAAACTCTCGGCAGGCCTAAGTAGCAGCCGAATGATCTGGCTTAGACGGTGCAACGAAGCCACAGTGTGCGATCCTACTTGAGCTGAATATTGCACGCTGCACTGTCATACCTTGCTTATTGACGGACCTTGTAGATGGCATCACAGCGCAACCTTGCATGCGCCAACTCGATGTGCATTGAAGCCGCAGGCGTTTCGAAACGCCTGCAAAACCCTTGAGCTGTGCCTGCTTGCCTGTGATCTGGCCAGCGTGTGCGGTGTCAGACCTCAGCATTGTTTTCGAGTTGTGGGGCTGGCATTTGTACAGCACGTGAGTTGTGCGTACCAGCCGCCTCCGCCGTTGCTTCAAATGGCTTTCGGCACCTCCAGTCTTCTGAGACACAATGCCCTCTCTACCGCACACGCTCAACGTACCCCTTCGCATACTCATGTGAGCCCAAGACGCCATGTTGCGTCATCACTAACCGCCCGTCACGTCAGGATTGTCCAGAGACGCACCCGGGCGCAGGCTCGCCCTGTACAGGCAGCCGCAGCAGCGGAAGTCGGTAAACTGATCTCACAGACCGAGATCCCAGCGTTCATTCCCAGGCAAGATCTGATGGACCAGATGCTGCGCTGGGCGTACACTGACATTCAAGAAGAGGGCCTCAGGAAGTTTGGCCTTGCTTGCAAGGTATTTGAGCACTTGACAGCGCTGTGCTAGATATAACAAACAGACATCAATGACATTACGCGTCACAATGCCATTCTCTGTCAGCAGCCGCAGTCCAGGATGACATAGCTTTAGAACTTGAACGCAAGATGGTTTTTGCTGCAGGTACAAGCCAAGAGGCGGGAAGGGATCCCTTGGGGCTTCACAACAAGCATCATGAGGGATGGCGCAACTCTTACAGACATTTCTGTAAGCTTTGACGAGGAAGTTACTCAAAAGTATGACTGGGTAGGAAAGGGCGCTGACGGCTTTCCACAGCTGGAAGGCAATGCAGAAGAGATTGTTGGCAAAAACTTTGTGATCAGGTACATATGCATAAAATTGTTGCACAACGCTGTTGGCGATGTTGTCATCAGATATGCATTAGAAGCGCTTCAATTACGTTGGATGCCTGCTGCAAACATTGCTGTTGAGTCCTGATGCGTCCGTCAGTCAGCACCCGTCTACTCGCCACCACTGACTACAAAAAATTTGTTTTGTGTGCAGGAAAGCCGATGACAACACCATTGACAATGAAACAAGAAACGTCATCAGACTGCTATGCCAAGAAATTCAGGCATCAATCAACAAGTACTATGCCTTCGGTTCCTGCTTTGTGGATGACTCCACGTAATCGGACAAGGCATATTAAGCACAATGAATCCAAACATGATTTTTTTAAAAATAGCAGGATGACTGTATCGACTATGAGCAGACTTGTTAGGTACTGGTGTGCAGTTGTTGTCATCATATAGAAGTCACATCTGTTCAAGCTGAAAGTATGGTCTGTGGCTGCTCCAGCAGTGCAGCTCCCAGTCATGTGTGCTTTTGCATGCTTAGCTATGCCATGGTCAATGCCTTACATGGGAGAGGCTTCAATTCCCAGGCTGCTTTATCATCAGGTCTTCTCCACATTGACTTGGAGCTAGAGTGTGATGCAAGCTGGTATCAAGTTGCCATTGCTTACTCTGTAAAGACGTACTTCAGGTTTTCCCATGAGTGGGTGCCAGCAGGTAGCATGTGTGCTGCACTCATGGCTGACGGAATGCTTTCCTGGACTCATTGCTGGGCCATGAGCTGTTGCAGCATTTGCGAAATTGACCCAGGTGCAGATTACTTGTGAGCAAGCTCATGTCGACATTTGTGTATGATGCCGTGCAATGCAAATTTGTCAACACACGTCAAGCACATCAGCTGTTGTTACATCAGAGGCATGGCTGAGTGCTTGAGCTATCATGATCAGGCACTAGTGAATATTTGCCCAGCATGCATACAATGTCTATGCAACTTCGAGGAAAGGGTTTCCGCACAATCAAAATAACCTCTCAACGTGTGTTCCATATCTGATCTGATTCATTTCAAAGTCATGCCCAAAAGCCCCAAAGTATACACTAGTGCTTGTGGGCATGTCTGCTACATATGCTGAAAAGCAGCCACTCTGATAATCTATGTCTATTTGTGAATAAAATGTGCTGACACCAGGCCTGGTAGGCCTCAAGTGTTTGCAATTCGCTGGCCTGATGGGCTCTGAGGTCGTCCAGGTCATTACCAGGGATGTCATGTGATGCAAACCTGCAGTAGCAAGCATCACACAATGATGCATCGTGCTAGCATTCAGCACCAAAAGAGTCTCCCAACGTGGCATTCTGGTCACTGCAAGCACCCCTCTTTCAGGCATCAATCATTCACACAGAAGACGCGGCAGCATGCTATGCGTTCCTCAGCAATTGCAAGGACACTGCAGTGCAATATGCTGTTGGGCAACATGTGCCAGCTCAGCACGGAAAGACTCGTACCTGCCAGATGCCTGGGCCTTCTTGAATGTAAGCTGCCTCTTGCTGAATCTCCTATCAGCATACCCCTCATCACTCTCCTTGTTGGACTGGAAAGGCTCCCACAGCACGGCCATGGCTGTAGCAAAGGAAGCTGGCTGGCGGTTCTCAGCCTCTCTGTGTGCCCCAATGAGTGATCCCCTGTCCGTTGCTGCACTCAATCCTCTCTTGTGAGCATTCACATCTGCCCTTCTTGCCTGTATTAACGTAGCCTTTGCCCTGGTGTCAGCAGCTGATGTCTGCAATGCTGCTAGCTGCCGGCCGTGCACAGGCTGTGCAGTGCCAACCTCCTTCTGTGTGGCCCTTTCCCCTGGATCTGCTACTAGAGCCGCTGCTGTTCCATGCATCTCTGCAAGGTGCTGGCTGTGCGGCGGATATGCTACTGCTGAACGTCTGGCTCTCTGCGCCATCAGGCCTTCTAGCAAGCTGCTGTGCAACTTGTGCTCAGCCTGGAGAGCAGACATTCTGAGATCTGCATGCTGCTGCAGCTGCATAGACGCTCCCGTCCTTGCTGCATCGACCTTTCCTACTAGTGCGCCATAACCACTGACAGCTGAACACTGAATGGCATCAGTGACAGTGACGGTGACATCATCTGAATGCTGAGTGGCATCACAGCTGTCAGTCAAGCGCTGCTCAGGGCTGCTTGCATCAGGCTGGATAGGGTTACAGGCATCTGACCAAGCTTGCTGCTGATCATTGAGAAGAGCTGATGCTGCCGCCAGAAAAGTGTCCAGCGGCCTCTTGCTTTTGGCTCCCTCTGTGACAGCTTGGCGGCCATCAGCTGAACTCTGTTGTGTTGGCTGTGGAGCGCGTGCCTGAGGAGTTGGGCGAGCAGCTGAGTCAGCTTGCAGTAGATCAGCCACAAAGGCTGCAGCTGCTGCAAAGTGACTCCTCTTCCTTCTTGGAGCACGAGCCCTGCGGCCTACCCATTGCTCACCTGCATTGCAGAAACCATCATTGACAAATGATCAAATTCTGGCAGAGTTAAACGCTGCCGATCAAATAATAGGCTTGCATGTCATAGCAGAACACAGCATTAGGCTCGTTGATTTGTCACCAAATAACTAGACACATATGCAAATGATGGCAGAGGCGAATGTCAAGGCGCTGCATGCACTCTGCTGCATCTAAGACTGCAATACTGAACCTTCAAAGTGATGGCAGCAGCTTCTCTGCCGTGCAAGATTGGTTATATTGTGGCCTTGTCAACGCTTGCAACATCTTAGGGACAGCTTACTTGGACCAAAGTGTTCCTTCAGCTGGCCAGAAGCTGCTTGAAGCTTGCTCCTTGAAGCCTTCTTGCCCCCTTTTGCAGCAGATAGAGATGCCTTCTTAGGCTGGGCAACCTTGATGGCGTGGCCAGCAGGCACAACTGCTTGCCCAGTAATGCTGGCAGCCATTGGCTCTGCCAGGGTCTTGGGGGAAGGGCTTGCTGCCAAGGTGTTGGGGCCCACTGCCAAGGTGTCAGGGGTGGGGCCAACTGCCAAGGCGTTGAAGGTGGGCGCCACTGCCAAGGTGTTGGGGATGCGGCATGCTGCCAAGGTGTCAGGGGATGGGGCCACTGCCAAGGGGTCAGAGGTCGGGCCTATTGCCAACATATTGAGGGTGGGACATGCTGCCACAGTATTGGGGCCGGGGCATGTTGCCATGGTGTGGGGGCCAGGAATCACTGCCAAGGTGTTGGGGGCGGGGCATGCTGCCATGGTGTGGGGGACGGGGGCCACTGCCAAGATGTTGGGGGCGGGGCATGCTGCCATGGTGTTGAGGGCAGGGCCCATTGCCAAGGTGTTGGGGGTATGCCCTACTGCCAAAGTGTTTGGGGTGGGGGCCATTGCTAAGGTGGCTGGGGCGAGGCTTACTGCCCAGGTCTTGAGGGCGTGGCCTAAGGTGGTGGGGGCGGGGTCCCCTGCCAAGGCGTTGGGGGCAGGGCCTGCTGCCAAGGTGTTGGAGGTGGGCCCTACTGTCAAGGTGTTAGGGGCGGGGCCTGCTGCCAAGGTGTAGGGGGTGGGACCTGCTGCCAAGGTGATGGGGGCGGAACCTGCTGCCAAGGTGTTACCTGTCACCCTCATAAGCGGGCCAAACGCCACCCTCAAAAGGGGGCTGATTGGCACATTTGCTTGCCCATTACTGTTTGCAGCCATGCTCGCTGACAGGTTCTGCACACGGCAGCAGAGGGTTGGATCAGCACAGCATCAACAGCAGGGAGGGCATGAGAAGATTTTATCAGTAAAGCACAACAAAGGACAAACACCTAGGAAGGCAGAAGAGCGATTTGAAGTAGCAAAGGGATGAGCAGCAGGAAAGGCAGGAGAGGTTTACATCAGCAAAAGAGCAATCATAAATGAAAGTAAGACCGCAATATCAAGAGCAAAGGTAGACTGTCCTCTTTGCATTCAGACTGTTGCAACTGACTCACAGTCATAGCACAAGACATTGAGTGCTTGTCTCAATACAAATCATTGTTAAGCAGGTACTCGACCCAACAGGTCAGCTTCGCAAAGCACACTGACCTGCCCATCAGCACTGATCAGGTTATGCCTCAGTTGGTCAACAAGCGCAAATGCTTGTCTATGTGATTTGCCAAACATGGGCTAATGAACGGCTTGTCAGCTTGTCTTGCATGCATTACACCTGTGAAGGTGGCAAACAGCTTGTCTGAGCTTTTACCTGCTGATCTGCAGGCTTTCTCGCCAGTGACACAAAGCGCCCATGTGATATGCACAAGCTCCTAACAGACTATTGTCAGCGCACTCAAGGACCATCACATGTCAATCGCTGCCATGCAGCATGATATTCTCTGTTTCTGTTCGATGACCTGATTGATGGATAAATTAATCAATGGCTTGGGTGATTGGTGGGTCTCAGACAGGTTGTTATGGTCTATAGACATAACCCCAGAATGACCTGAGGACCTCAGCATAATGGGACCGAAGAATATCAGCCTCACCTTATGAGCCACTGTGAAGTGCTGGACCGCATGGGTAGGTCTGGGCTGGATGTTGGTGCTCTGAGCAGCGTCAGTGGTTGCTGCCAGGTCGCTGCCACCTTGACCTGCTGGATAGGGTCTTGGCCGATCTTGACACTGTCTCTTTGCTTGCCTGGGGTCCTGTCCTGATGTGACAGTCCGCTCTTGTGCAGGCATGTGACCTGCCTGCAAATCAGCATTGGTCGACTCTTGCCTACAATAACGTTGATGACAGGATGTTGCACAGCTCCAGCTGCAATAAGCAAAAGAAAAGGGTGCCCTGACCACGTTGCAAACATTGTATCGTCAATGACAACTTCCGCATGTCAGTCATCACATCGTCCGTGCGCAAACGTGTGGCATTGGCATAGCTGCAACTAAGACGCAAAAAACTTGTAGTCAATGTTGAGTCATGGTAGCAGCATGATTGGCATGTGCAATGGCAAGAGATTGTTGGTAATGAGGTGGCCAAAACAGAGGTTGCAATGTGCAAGGGCATCACAGCAGGGACATCAGACACGGCGCCAACATAAGCAGCTGCTACATGCATCAAAGCAGCAATCTTCAAGAAGATGGTGTAGGATCATGGTTCATCTGCTACATCTGCTACAAAGGAGCACAACAAGCTGCCAATGGTTGAGCACCTTATACCAATGTTGCAATCATATAGCTCAGATGCGCTTGCAAAAGCGTTAGCAGCTGAATATTTGTTCAGGGCCAATCTGAGTTTGGCAGAGCGCAACAAATGCGCAAAGTGTGCACACCTGTGCCAGTACAAGGGCAATGCGAGCTGGCTGGACAGGCATTGTTGACACAGCAGTACTGATGGTGGCCCTAGCACTGGCGCCATGGCTTACCTGTAGGCCTGCAAGCACTGTGTGAGCTGGCTGGGAAGGCGCTGCTGGCACAACGGCATTCACATCAAGCCTAGCACCAGCGCTAGGCTCCTGATACATGGCAGCAAAGCACTGTCAGTACAGATTTTGTCCTGCCAGAGCTTCTATAGAGTGCGCAAGGAGCTACATCAAGTTGTGAGGCAGCAGCACCGATTGAGACTGCATGCTGCATGTGGTCTCCTGTTTGCCTGTTGCCTAAAGATAAGTTGCAAGACAAGCAGTCAAGCTTGGAAGCATGCACCCTTATTACGCTGCATGATCATTGTGTGATTACCACAGATAACAGCATCACATCCTTATTCCTGACGGCTTGCATCTTACCTGAACAGCTTTGTCATCTGGCATAGGGGGTGTGGCCATCTCCCACCTGGACACATCTGAAGGTACAAGGGCAAGCAAGCCTCTCTTGCTCTGGCCTTCAGGTGTCTTATCAGGCTGCTGAGCAGACTTCTCTGTGGGCTGAGTCAATGTAGCATTGCTGACCTGTTTACAACACAGTAATGTATTGGCTTGTGACAAGCAGTCAAGCCAAGTTCAGCAGGCTTGTGCAAGCAAAAGTCGGACTGCTTCAAATGACATGGCAACACAGCAGATGAAGATCAGCCTGATTCATGGCTTTCAGTGTGCTTGCAGGGAATGAATGTTGCTTAAGGAAAGAAGCCCAAATACAGTACAGGGATGCAAACAAGGACTGCAAAGCAGGAGTCCAAAACAGGCAAGCAAAGCAGGCGTGCAAGGCAGGAATGTAAACCAAGGATGCAAAGCATCATATGCACCCCATAGCATACACGCGTCAAGCAAGGACTGTATGTCGCTGTGCAAGGCTGTATGCAAGAATTGAGACATTTAACATGCAGCCTTTAGAGCAACTTTCTTGTGCAAGTACTGCGACACGCACAAGCACCCAACAAGGTCTTTCATGCACATACCTGCTGGGAAGTCTTGGCAGGAGATGCAGTTGCGACCACATTGCTGTGTGTGCCTTCTGACTCTGGGGTGGCCTTTGGGGACAAATTATGAGCAACCTACAAAATGGGACAAGCGTAATCAGCACGGACATTGCAGCAAATACAGCTAGATTGCAAGTATGCTAGTTCCGATACCGCCATCAGAAACAACATGGCAAGCACAACAATTTTTTGCTGCTGCTTGCCAGCTCCCCACTGCAAGAAGAGTGCGTCGCAATTCGAAAAAGCTACAAGAGCACACTTGCATAACAGCATAGGGCGTGTCATCATTGCAACAGCCTTGCCTGTCTCTGCAGGTTTGCTGAAGGGCTGCTGATAGAAGCTTGAGCATGGATGTCAATAAGGACCTTGCCATCTGATGCCTCCTTGTTGCTCTTCTTTGCTGAGCCGCTAACATCAAAGCCTATCTTGCCCTTGGTCACAACTTCATCCTATTGAGTCAACAGATTGAGTGTCAAAGAGCAGTGCTGGATGCAAATATGTGCAGCATATTACACACTGTCCTGCTTTGTGCAAGATGCCATGACCACATGGGTAGAACACAAGACAATGCCTGCATCTGTGAGGCAAGTGTCCTGCTGATAGGACTAAGCTTGTCAACATGGTGCAGTGCAAGCACACACAGAGGCGTGAGGACCGGCAATATACTTTGTGTCATGCTACAAAGCTGAATGTCAACATCAAGTGCCTGATGTATACAGTAATGTTGATCAAGCTGCGCTGTACAGACTTGCAGAGTGACGGTCAGCGACTTGCCTGCAGGATGTCAGAGACAATTGCTGCTGTGAGCTGCTTCAAGGTGAGAGACTGTGTTTCTTGCTTGGAGTGGCCCATCCCGACAAATATGTCCTCCAAGGACAAGGGATCAAGGTGCCGCAAGCCATGCATGATGTCCTGCCTCACTCTCTCGTGCTGCAGCAGAGGTACAGGCAGCAGGTCTTCTGTCAGAAGGCTCGGCAGATCTTTTGGGTTTTGGTAGGCAAGACCACGCTTTGACGCCAGGTGTGTCAAGCTGGCCAAGTCCAAAACACACATTGCAGTGCTTAGTCTCTCTCTTGGGTCACCCTGCACAAGTCTAGCTTTGAGCACTCCAGGCAAGGGTCAGGGATGACAGTGTACCAAGCGCAATAGCAACTGTAGCACACAACACGCGGCGATACCAGTATGATCACATGCGTACCTCAAGCATCAGCGCTAGATTTGCAATTGGTGAGGCAGCGCCCAAGGTGTATGAGTCAGAGCCTACACAGAGCCCTGCAGCAAGGTCATCCTGGTTTCAAAGCCGTGCACCTTCAACACTTGTCGAGTGCAAGCGCATGCGCAAGTGAATGTATGAGAGGGTAAAAGTGATGCCGGGCAGGTTTGCTGTAGACCACAACGCCTGCTTCGCACCTGAGCTGACCTAGCCTTGACCTTTGCCTACTCGATGACTGCGCAAGGAGTCACCGATGTCCAAAACTGCAGCAACTCTGCGGCAGCGGCAAAGACGACATGGCGTCTGTCAGAGGTGACGTTGGAATAGGAAGTCGGACGTGCAGGACAGGATTGTGCGGCAAAGGGGTGCTGTCAATGGTTTCTGGAATCTGGCTCAAACAGCAGAGCAAATCCCAAGACAAATCCCAGCATTACTCCCTGAAATTCAGGGCCTGGCATATACACGAATTTTCATTTTCAAAAGCGTATAATACTGCGTAGATCTACGTGTA